>APFE030307674.1:40407-98172 GCA_000404065.3 Pinus taeda
TTTAATTGTTCAGATTTTAAAATTTTTATGACTTATATTTAAAATGTTTTAAATAATTTAAATTTGAAATCATTATTTTATATTTTTTCCTTAAATATTTAATTAATTTTAATTTCAGTAACAACAAAATTCAAACCATTAAGTTTTAATGACAAAAAATATTCAAAATAAAATACTTAAATTGCATTTAGATGGAAACAAATTAAAAAACTGTGTAATACTCTTTTATATAGGGGTAAATTATCATTTCATTTTAAATTTTATAAATAAAAATATATTCCAATCAATGGTTCTCTTAACTATGAGAATTTGTTGGTTTAGATAAAATTTATTTTTTATTGTTTTGTTTGCTTGACTACAATTTTATTTTATAATATTCTTAGTCCAATGACATCATTGCTACCATTTAAAGACATTAGCTGAAAATTCTTTTGAGTCATGTCATGCTTACAAACCCTAGTAAGAGATGTCGAGGAGAGAGAGGAATACATGCAACTCAATTATTGCACATTAAAAAACACGTCATCCCATGTTGCTTTCCATGATTCTTCCAAATCAAGTTCTAATGCCCTATAGAAACCGAATTCTTCATTGTCCCAAAATTGGCTCTTCCACTTCCCTTTCTAATGGATTGTAATGCACAAAGGAAAAGGAAAAGTTGTCAATTTCTCTCAGACGAATAATATTTTGAGGAATACCAAATATTGACCCTTGGTTAAAATTGAACGTGGGTTCATCCACCTGAAAGTGAAATAGGAAGTCTTTGGCTAATTAATAAAAAATCCAAAATCTTCATGACTTTCTAGATCAAACTTTTATGTTTGTATTTGTCTATGTGTGTCTCTTTCTTCTTCCCTCTCTCTCCACCTTCCATTTTGCGTCTATCTTCCTCCCCCTCTCCTTCTCTCTCTTCCCTTCCCTCTCTCCCCTGTCTCTTTCTATCTACCTCTCCCTCCCTTTCTCTATCTTTATCTTCTTCCCTCTCTCCCCTTTCCATCTATATCTATACCTCCCTCTATCTCTTCGTATTGGTCTCTCTATATCATCCCCCTAAACACATGTCACATTCTCTCTCTCTCTCCCCATATCTATCTATATATCCATCTATATATTTCTCCCTCTTCCTTTCCCTCTCTATCTCTTCCCCTTCTCTCTCTCTCTCTCTCTCTCTCTCTCTCCATCTATATGTCTATTTCCCATATATATCTCTATATCCCCTTGTCTCTCCTTCTCACCCCCAAAACATACACACTCTCTCTCCATATCTATCTATCTCTCTCTCCCTCCCTCCCTCTTCATGTCCCTCTCTCTCTCTCTCTCTCTCTCTCTCTCTCTCTCTCTCTCACACTCTTCATCTCTCCCTTGCCACTCCCTCTCCACCTTTCTCTCTCTATGTCTTTCTTCCCCTTCCAACTCCATCTCTCTCTCCTCTCTCTTTTTCTTCCTCTCTCTCCTCTCTCTCAAGTCCTCTCTCTTTTTCTTCCTCTCTCTCCTCTCTCTTTTTTCTTCCTCTCTCTCCCCTTCTCTCCCACCTCCCTCCATCTCTCCCCCCATCATACACAATATCTCTCTCCACCCTACAACTCTGTCAATATCTCCCTCCCTCTCTTCTTCTCTCTCTCCCCATCTCCCCCCTCCATATCTGTCTCCATGTCTCTCTTCCCCTTCTTCCCCTATCTTTATCCTCTCCTTTTCTCTCTCTTCCCTCGTCTCCTCCCTCCCTCATTCCATCTTCATCTCTCCCTTGTCACTCTCTCTCTCTTTCCACCTTTATCTCTCAGTGTCTTTGTTCTTCATTCCCTCTCTTTCCCTTTCCAGATCCATCTCTCCCCCTCCCTCTCTCCCCCTCCTCTCTCTCTTCCTTTCTCTCTTTCATTGTCTCTCCCACATCTATGTCTCTCTCCCCCACTGCATTCCCCCTTCCATCTCACTCTATTTCTTAAACATGATCCGATTGTATTGTATTTAAGAAAGTATCTAAAAAGCAAACATAATTGGTTGTAAAATATTAAACCTATATTTTGGATCAATCATGTTAAAGAAAATACAATAATAAAAATCTTAAAATAATCATGCACTATCTTTCCTCTATCATTGTTAATCACTTTGCTTTCTCACTTCGCTTGGATCCTTGGTTAAGATGCATTTATCCTACTTCCTTATAATATAATTTATATTATATAAATTTCACATATGTATATATAAAAGTATTCTCATTTTTTAACTTATTAAAACCTCCATTTAATCTCTATGGGAATATTGTTAATAGTAGTGATGATGGAGGGTTTAGATATACTTCAAAAGTAATTATAATCTTTTTGCTCTTAGATTTAATTAAAAAATGTTATAAAATTAAATTAAAATAAAGTATTTGTAAAATATTTTGATTTTGAAATAAGTTATGATTTTTTGGCATGTGGTATTGATAAACCATGGTATTGTAAAAAAAAACTATTTAAAGTTAATAATATCCATGGTAAATATTAATGATTAAAAATCTTGTCATATTGTAAATATTAAGCTTTTATCCGCTTATTAATTAAATTTATAGATGGAACACATATATATTTACGCTGTAAGGTGTTCCCCTTTAAAATAAAATCCCCCAACTTCCTTTTTGTCCTAATCCTAACTGTCAGATCCATTGTTAAACGATTACACAATGGTCTGTCATCCAATTCGAGTAAAAAAACTTAAAAAACGTTTAAAATAAGATTAGTTAATTAAAATTAATTTGCGTTACCCTGCCCTACCCAGCCTGTCCGTCATGGGCACAAATAGCCATTTTCGCTTGCTACAGAGGATGACATCCTTTTCTGCAGGAGGATAGGCCTTAGCGCACGCGGATGAGGATGGACCTGTGCGCATGTGGATTAGCAAAAGGGCAACAGGCGAATACATTTTTTGTTGTAGGAGGATGAGGAGGGTTGTCATGAATGCGCGGATAGCTGGAGGGCGGGGGCAAATACACTTTTTGGTGCAGGAGGATTAGTCACATCCGAATCTAGCAGCCAAATCTGTTGGTCTCTGCATTAGAAACATTGGTTATGGTGGTAGTTATTAGTTATGAAGTTATACTATACATTTTATGTTCTCATCTGTCATCTCATCTCATATCATTATTCGCAACCTTCACATAGTGCCCATATTAGTGGCCTTTCGGCAAATTTGTAGCCTTCTTCCACCTCTTAGGTTAGTTAATTTACCATCTACATTATCTTTAGTAGATGAATTTCTATGATGTTCGTTGTGAACAATTTGTGGTATACCAAAATCTCTTTCAGTATTTAGTGGCTAATGCATTTAGGTATTAAATGGTACTTACTTGGTATTGCTTATTTCCCCTGTGCTCACTAAGCACCCACGCACTTTGGCATGCTGCATTACACAGTGTCTTAGGACCCTGGGGCCCAACTCTCCACTGCAGGGTTTTCTATACTCCACCGTGTAAGCATTTCGTGATCTGAATTAAACCCTGCCCCTTCTTCTTACCCCAATGGGTTGTCTTGATTTTCTTGAGGTGTTCAGGTTCCACTGGCTTGGTAACAAAGTGTCCTAAAACACTGCCAAAAGAGTTTGAAAGTATCTACAATCTACCTTTCAATAGGTAGTGTAATTCAAACCCAAGTCCTCACCATAATCTTTTTGTCTCGGAAAGAATGCTGCCTTGTTGAATTCATAATGTAGCTTCAATTGGTTCCTCATTCCTGATTCAAATGACTTTATTCTTCAAAACTACATTAATATTTTGGTTTGGGAAGTTGAGAAGACTCAATACTGAAACTTGAGCTGTGAATTCAAACCAGTTATCTATAGTCCTTCTGTAAAATTAGGTCTAGAGTTCGCAATGAAGCAGTTGTTAGTTGAGTGTATTTTGACGGGAGCCCTTCACAATGGAGCCAAACCTATTTGTTGAATTCATAATGTAGCTTCAATTGGTTCCTCCTGCCTACTTCAAATGACTTTGTTCTCCAGAACTGCATTAATATTTTGGTTTGGGAAGTTGAGAAGACTCAAGACTGAAACTTGAGCTGTGAATTCAAACCAGTTATCTGCAGTTCTTTTGTAAACTTAGGTCTAGACTTCTCAATGAAGAAAGCTCTACAAAACTGCCAGGGAACATTTTCAACCCCGTACTTTTCAAATCAAGCTTTCACAGTAGTAATGCCATTTGTGATATGGCAGCCTTAAATTATAATATCTTTGACAAACCTGTTGCCGCAACCACAAAAATTTCAAAGAACATCTGCATTCCTTCTGTAGTCATGGGTTGTGTTAGAAATTTGTCCTAATGCCTGAAACAATCCCATGCATTTACTCTTCAATTCAAAACACGCACTTTGGCATGCCGCCTGATCGTATAATTATGCAAGCATAGAAATTCCTTCTGGTTGGACCTATTGTGGTTCTTTTCTTGCTTCAACGCTCATGTTCTTTTTTTGGAACATTCAAATATTGGTTTGGTGCATGAACTATCTTCATACTGTGCATTTTCCTTCTCTGAGATTGAAAGAGATGTATATAATTAAACCTATTTATACATGAAGGATTAATAATGGTTGAAGCACTACATAGAAGTGTGGATAAAGATGGTTTATCTCTAATAGCCAATAACGTACACACCAAGGATTCTATAGTTCTCAACACTCTAACAACTCCCCTGCTCCCCTGTTTTGAATAAGTCAACCTTGAAGACTTCAAAAGACTTGTTGGCTCTTTTGAAAGTTTCTATAATCTTCCTTTCAATCGATAGTGGAATTCAGACCCAAGTCCTCGCCATAATCTTTTTTGTCTCGGAAACAATGATGCCAGTGAATGTTGCCAGTGTAATCTTGTTTTTAGAAGTTCTTTGCAGTACTTTATTAAGATTTTAGTCAATAATGTTTGGCATCATTAATTTCCTATATTTTTTATCTATAAGTGTCAAATTGGAGAGTCTCTATAGATTCTATGTAGATCTGAACTTATTTAGACCCAAATCCTAACCATAATCTTTTTGTCTCGGAAACAATGATGCTAGTGAATATATTTTCATCAAATTTTTTGGTTATTGCAGACATATGATTTTGTTGTCTTAGTAGTTGAAGAGGAATTTACATTAAATACGATATCAGTAATACCATTTCTGATCTGACAACCTTTACTTCTCAACACTGAAACTTCTAGGAATGGGTCAACACTCCAACAACTCCCCTGCTCCCCTGTTTTGAATAAGTCAACCTTGAAGACTTCAAAACACTTGTTGGATTTTTTGAAAGTTTCTATAATCTACCTTTCAATAGGTAGTGGTTCAATTCAGACCCAATTCCTCACCATAATCTTTTTGTCTCAGAAACAATGCTACCACTTAATGTTGCTAATGTAATCTTATGTAATACTTTTAGCTTTCCTTTTTTAACATAGTTGTCATATGAATGGCAGTAATGTTATTATAGGTCCCTTTAATATTTCGATGGAAGAGGTAAATAATCCAAACAATTAACCATTTTAAGCCACTCCAGATTTTGTTGTCTAAGTAGTTAAAGAGGAATTTAGATTAAATCCAGTAACAGTAATGCCATTTCTGATCTAGCAACCTTTAGTTCTCAACACTGAAACTTCTAGGAATGGGTAAACACTCCAACAACTCCCTTGCTCCCCTGTTTTGAATAAGTCAACCTTGAAGGCTTCAAAAGACTTGTTGGATCTTTTGAAAGTTTCTATAATGTGCCTTTCAATAGGTAGTGGAATTCAGACCCAAGTCCTCACCATAATCTTTTTTGTCTCAGAAACAATGATGCCAGTGAATGCTGCCAGTGTAATCTTGTTTTTAGAAGTTCTTTGTAGTACTTTATTGAGATTTTAATCAATAATGTTTGGCATCACTAATTTCCTGTATTTTTTATCTATAAGTGTCATTGGAGAGTCTCTATAGAGACTATGTACATCTGAACTTATTCAAACCCAAGTCATCACCATAATCTTTTTGTCTCAGAAACAATGCTACCAGTGAATATCTTTTCATCAAATTTTTTGGTTAGTGTAGACATAAGATTTTGTTGTCTTAGTAGTTGAAGAGAAATTTAGATTAAATCCAGTAGCAGTGATCTGCCAGCCTTTACTTCTCAACACTGAAACTTCTAGGAATGGGTCAACACTCCAACAACACCCCTGCTCCCCTATTTTGAATAAGTCAACCTTGAAGACTTAAAAACACTTGCTGGCTTTTTTGAAAGTTTCTATAATCTTCCTTGCAATGGGTAGTGGAATTCAGACCCAATTCCTCACCATAATATTTTTGTCTCGAAAACAATGATGCCAGTGGATGCTACCAATGTAATCTTGTGTAATATTTTTATCTTTCCTTTTTTAACATAGTTGTCATATGAATTGCAGTAATGATATTATAGGTCCCTTTAATATTTTGATGGAAGAGGTAAATAATCTGAAGAAATAACCATTTTAAGCCACTATAGATTTTGTTGTTTTAGTAGTTAAAGAGGAATTTAGATTAAATCCAGTAGCACTAATTCCATTTCTGATCTGGTAGCCTTTAGTTCTCAACATTGAAACTTCTAGGAATGGGTCAACACTCCAAAAACTCCCCTGCTCCCCTGTTTTGAATAAGTCAACCTTGAAGACTTCAAAAGACTTGCTAGCTTTTTTGAAAGTTTATATAATCTGCCTTTCAGTAGGTAGTGGAATTCAGACCCCAAGTCCTCACCGTAATCTTTTTTGTCTTAGAAATAATGATGCCAGTGAATGCTGCCAATGTAATCTTGTTTTTAGAAGTTATTTGCAATACTTATTGAGATTTTAATCAATAATGTTTGGCATCACTAATTTCCTGTATTTTTTATCTATAACTGTCAAATTGGAGAGTTTCTATAAAGACTATGTAGATCTGAACTTATTCAGACCCAAGTCCTCACCATAATCATTTTGTCTCAGAAACAATGTTGCCAGTGAATATCTTTTCATCAATTTTTTTGGTTAGTGTAGACATAAGTTTTTTGTTGTCTTAGTAGTTGAAGAGGAATTTAGATTAAATCTCGTAGCAGTAATGCCATTTATGATCTGGGAGCCTTTACTTCTCAACATTGAAACTTCTAGGAATGGATCAACACTCCAACAACTCCCCTGCTCCCTTGTTTTGAATAAGTCAACCTTGAAGACTTCAAAACACTTGTTGGCTTTTTGGAAATTTTCTATAATCTGCCTATCTGCCTTTCAATAGGTAGTGGAATTCAGACCCAAGTCCTCACCATAATATTTTTTTCTAGAAAACAATGATGCCAGTGAATGCTGCTAGTGTAATCTTGTTTTTAGAAGTTCTTTACAGTACTTATAATATTTTTATCTGTCCTTCTTTTAACTTATTGCAGACATAAGATTTTTTTGTCTTAGTAGTTGAAGGGGAATTTCGATTAAATGCAGTAGTAGTAATGCCATTTCTGATCTGGCAACCTTTACTTCTCAACACTGAAATTTCTAGGAATGGGTCAACACTCCAACAACTCCCCTGCTCCTTTGTTTTGAGTAAGTCAACAGATCCAGATTTAAATAGGAACACAACAAATTACAGATATAATCATGCATACAAAGATGCAGCAAAAATAATACTTCATTTCATTACTGTAAAATACTGAAATATGCTTACAAATAGAAATGGAAATCAACTAGCCAGGGCAATGGTCGCTTATCTTTGAGAAGAGATGTGGTGGCTACATGCCTTTGAAATGTGTTACAATGAGGCTCGAAGGCCTATTTATTGTTGAGAAACAATGGAAAACCCTAAACATCCAAAAACCTAAACCTAGGAGATGAAACGCCAAATTGTGGGCCCCGTTTGGGTAAATTTGTACATCAACTTCCCAGGGTCGTAACTTTGGCATACAATCTCCGTTTGACACACGCAATATCTCGTTAGAAAGATCTATCTGAGGACTACAACTTTGGGAAGAGAAATATTGGTGGAAGAATATATGTGTCTCCCAGTTTTCCCAAAAAAAGCATCATTTAGGGCCTCAAAATGGCTCCGGAAGTTCAGGACCCAAAAAGCTGCTAAAAATAGTAAATTGTGCTACAATTAAGGAAATTGAAAAACTGAAAGAGACAGTTGTGGGGATCCAAGTGGGATAGGTGGGTGGCCGCCAACATCCACCTGGATCATTCTTGCCCCCTTATGAAGCAATGGTCCCCATTGCATTGAGTTCCTCCATGAGATGAGGAAACTTCTGTTGAACTCGATCCCTGGTGAGCTGTTTTGCAACCTCTTATGTGTCTAGTAATGGTGGGAAGCATGGTTGAGGGTTTTCCACATTGAACACTTGGTGCAAGTGAAGGAATGGAGGAATGTTGTGATCCAAAGCATTATTTCCCACGACCTTGGTAATGGTGTAAGGACCATGTCAGAATGGTCTGAGCTTCTGATGAGCTCTTGTAAGGTGTTCTTTTTGCAGATGCAACCAGAATTCGTTGCCCACTTGAAACTTGTGTGGTACCTAATGTTGATCATGTCATTGTTTGTACTTGTCATTTTTCATAATGGAGCAGTGACATATCGACCCATTGGGTAAAGGTGCTCTGGGAGTTAGATTGAATGAATGCTTGACCTAACAGTGCTTTGGTACCCCTGTGGGTGAGGAGAAGGTATTCTGGTATTCTTTCATGATTGTATCATTTTGTTGTTATTGCTGCGTAGAGGAACCCTTCGCGAGGGTCATGGATGTGGCGACGATCTTCCCCTTACTTTGGGAGCGAACCAGACAAAAAATGAATTTCCTAGTCTCGGAGATGAGCTTGCTACATTTCTTAGAAGTGATCAAAGAGGTGGCAGTAGGTGGGGCTATCTCTGGTATCATGTATAATGAATTACCCAAAGAAATAATAACAGCACGAAGCGTTGACTCATACATAGCATGTCGCCTCCATAAGTATGGTTGGCCTAATCGTACATCACAAACATCAAGAGGTGCAACATCACATAATAGCTCATATGTGAAGGGCTTGATGTTCTAGGGAAGGTGGCACTGCTGGAAAACTCAGAGATATCGTCCTTGGTGAGGCCACCTAATACTGTACAATTGTGGGTGTGGTGTAGTCGGTAGGTCCAACTGCTTCACGTCCTCTGCTGAAATGAGTTTCTTTTGGTTGCCGCTGTTGACAATGAATTGTAGTAGCGAACCCTTCACTCACATCTGTGATTGGAAAAGGCGCTCCCCCTCCTTTGGATCTTCGAGCTCATTCTTCTGGATCTTGGCAGTGGCAAAAGTGGTGCTGGGCTATGCGTCAATGATCTGTTTCCCTTTTCCATTCCCCTTGTGAGTTCTGACTTAGGGTCGAAACATACACTTGACTCTGAAGCCTTCAACTTGGCCACCAGCAACTGCTTGGTCCGAAACTCACTTGTGTTGTGAGTGGGGCTCTTGTGGAGCTCACGCCACTTTCCTGTGTCCTTCTTCGACTTCGTGGTGTTTGTTATTTTCTTGTGGCTTCAACGGGTTATCTTGGGTTGCCTCGTCTTGGCTTTGTCCTTCGTTCTGCGATTTGGGGAAGCCTTTCACTTGCTTCGGATTTGCAGATCCAAAGTCTCGCTTCTGCTGTTTAAAATTTTTCTCGATATTGATAGCGTATCTGTATGCTGTGCTAAGCGAGAAGATGTTCAGGAACTCCATCTTGTCCTAGATATACTTGTGTAGGAAGTTGCGGTATTTAAGTACCAAATGTAGCTCAAAATCCTTAATACCCAACTTTGTGCAAAGGGTAAGAAAAATATTTGTGAACTCCAGCACATCTTGGTCCCTTCCCCACCACAGCGTGGTCCGTTTTATGTGTTCATCCTCATAGCTTTTGATAGGGTAGTACTGCTCCTTGATGGCATCCCGGAATGAATTCCAAGTGGGAGCGGCTGAAAACAATGAATTCGTACTTTCATCCTTCTGCTTGCAGTAGGTTTCCCACCAGTCCTTGACATGGGGGGCTACTTTGAGAACAGCGAAAGTGATCTTTTGCTGGTTGGAAAAATCATGAACAGAAAAATAACCTTCTAACAGATTTAACCATTTATCTATGGCATCTGTGTCTATCTGACCCTCAAATATGGGGATTTCAAAGTTAACTTGTACCTTAAAGGGTGTGGCATTTCTAGAGTAGTTGTTGGAAGCCGATGCGTCGCCCCTGGGTAGCCACTGAATGATCTGGGCAAAGTTTTCCATCATCGCATTACTTTGTCGCTTGAGGGATTCTTCAAGCAAGATTTTGATAGGATCTCCTGCCCCCTCATCTTTCTTGTCTTCTACCATGGGAGGCCATCGGGATTTGCAAGGCTGGTCTTGCAAAGGTTCGACTAGTTCAAGCCCTAGCTCCTTATATCCCGACCTCGTTGGGGACATGCAAAGAAAAACAAAGAAAGAGCAAATCAATGTCATACCAATGATCTAGATTTAAACAGGAACGCAACAAATTACAAATATAATCATACATATAGAGATGCAGCAAAAATAATACTTCATTTCATTACGGTAAAATACTGAAATATGCTTACAAACAGGAATGAAAATAAACTAGCTAGGTCGATGGTAGCTTATCTCCGAGAAGAGATGTGGCGGCTACATGCCTATGAACTATGTTACAATGAGGCTCTGAGGCCTGTTTATTGTTGAAAAACAATGGAAAACCCTAAACATCCAAAAACCTAACCTTAGGAGATGAAACACCAAACTGTGGGCCCCGTTTGGGTAAATTTGTACATCAACTTCCCAGGGTCGTAACTTTGGTTTATGATCTCCATTTGACATGCACAATATCTCATTAGAAAGATCTATCTGAGGAATACAACTTTGGGAAGAGCCACATCGGTCATACAACCCATTTCGCTTCTAGTTTTTCCAAAAAGACATCGTTTAGGGCCTCAAAACAACTCCGAAAGTTTAGGACCCGAAAAACTGCTAAAAATAGTAAATTGTGTTACAATTAAGGAAATTGAAAAACTGAAAGAGACAGTTGTGGGGGTCCAAGTGGGATAGGTTGGTGGCTGCCAACATCCACCTGGATCATCAACCTTGAAGACTTCAAAACACTCGCTAGCTTTTTTGAAAGTTTCTATAATCTGCGTTTCAATAGAGAGTGGAATTCAGACCCAATTCCTCACCATAATCTTTTTGTCTTGGAAAGAATGCCGCCAGTGAATGCTGCTAGTATAATCATGTGTAATATTTTTATCTTCCCTTTTTTAACATAGTTGTCATATGAATTGCAGCAATGTTATTATAGGTCCCTTTAATATTTCGATGGAAGAGGTAAATAATTCGAAGAAATTAACCATTTTAAGCCACTACAGATTTTGTTGTCTTAGTAGTTAAAGAGGAAATAAGATTAAATCAAGTAGCAGTAATGCCATTTCTGATCTGGCAACCTTTAGTTCTCAACACTAAAACTTCTAGGAATGGGTCAACACTCCAACAACTCCCCTGCTCCCCTTTTTTGAATAAGTCAACCTTGAAGACTTCAAAAGACTTGCTAGCTTTTTTGAAAGTTTCTATAATCTGCCTTTCAATAGGTAGTGGAATTCACACCCAGGTCCTCACGGTAATCATTTTGTCTCAGAAACAGTGATGCTAGTGAATGCTGTCAGTATAATCTTGTTTTTAGAAGTTCTTTGCAGTACTTTATTGAGATTTTAATCAATAATGTTTGGCATCACTAATTTCTTGTATTTTTTTATATCTATAATTGTCAAATTGGAGAGTCTCTATAGAGTCTATATAGATCTTAACTTATTTAGACCCAAGTCCTCACCATAATCTTTTTGTCTCGGAAACGATGCTCCCAGTGAATATCTTTTCATTAAATTTTTTTGTTAGTGTAGACATAAGATTTTGTTATCTTAGTAGTTGAAGAGGAATTTAAATTAACTCCAGTAGTAGTAATGCCATTCCTGATATGGCGGCCTTTACTTCTCAACACTAAAACTTCTAGGAATGGGTCAACGCTCCAACAACTCCCCTGCTCCCCTGTTTTGAATAAGTCAACCTTGAAGACTTCAAAACACTTGCTGGTTTTTTTGAAAGTTTCTATAATCTATATATCTTCCTTTCAATAGGTAGTGGAATTCAGACCCAAGTCCTCACCATAATCTTTTTGTCTCAAAAACAATGATGCCAGTGAAAGCTGCCAATGTAATTTTGTTTTTAAAAATTCTTTGGAGTAATTATAATATTTTTATCTATCCTTTTAGCATAGTTTTCATAAGAATTGCAACCATGTTATTATAGATCCCTTTCATATAGTTGTCAAAGAATAGCAACATTGTTAATATATTTAAATGTTCTACTTATTTGAATAAAATATGCACAGCATTTAACACTGTGTAATTAAATATTTATTATACAGTTCAATAGTCCCACAGAAAATCTAATAAATTTGACTAAGTTGAGAAAGACCGAGCATTAACATACAGTTTAAATGATTTGACCAAGGGCCTTACCTTTGGTCTGGACCGCAAAACGAAAGATCACATGGTCTTGACCCCACCAGAAACAGGAACAGGCTAATTCTCAAATAGTTTTGTTAACGAATTTGTTCTAGATTTGGAAGTTAAGATGATAAATGTAATTTAATTAATTTTGATGTTTTTAAAATGAAAATAATTTTAATATTGCAATTTTAATTAGGTGTAATTACATAGTTTTTTTCACAGTAATTTTAGAGAATTTTTATTAAAATTCGATAAGTTTTATATTGTGATTTTTTTATATTATTAATGTATTTTTGAATCAATAAATAGATTCGTTTTTATGAAAAATGATTACACATTTTAATTTTAGAAATTGAATAACTTAAATTCAAATTTTTAAATCTCTAGTATATTTTTTTTGTTAAAATTGTATAAAAATTACTTTGAAAAATACATTATTTTTCTTACTTTAAATAACTTTTTATATTATTTGATGGACTAAGTCTTCAAATTACTAATTCGAAAATTTATAGTTTGAACAATATATTGATAATTCAAAAGGTTTTTTTTGTTTATTATTAATTTAAACGCATTCCTTCATTTCCAAGATTATAGTTAACAGTATGCTGTCAGGGTGAATTCAATATTAAAATAAAGATTTTTTATTATTATTAATTATAAATTAAATGATATTTTGAATTTTATTTAAAAAATAAATAATAATAATAATATAGTCTCTATATTTTTCGGTAAAATCACATAAAAATTCTTTTGTCGACGCGTTTCGAATCAATCAGTGTGGTTCATCGTTCCAAACGCCTCGACAAAAGAATTTTTATGTGATTTTGCCAAAAAATTTTAGACAATATTATGGATCACAGAAGTCTCACTTCCTTAATAATAATATAATTTTAATTATAAATTTTTTTAATGAAATATCAAATTGATAAATGAGAGTCTTTATTTGGGAATAAAACTCAGAAGTATACATACTTTACTTTACCATGTAAATTATAACGCATTCCATCCAACTGGTCGTAAAGATGCATGCCGTACACTAAATAGGCAAAGCCCATATACAACTACGAAAAGTGAGTGGCACCATTTTCAAACCCTGTAGCGTTGAATTAAAGCACATTGAATTCAGGGAAAAGAAAGAGATTTGAGTAATTCTTTGCGCAGTATTTCGATGGCAGAGGTAATTAACCATTGTAAGCCACTACTCTTGTTCTTTGCATCGACTACAAACCCATATGGGCCATGTTAGTTAAGAATCCAAAGGATTTAACCACGCTGAGCCATCATTCTATCCCTCTGCATTGATTGCAAAGCCACCTGGGCCACGTGGTTCGTTGCTGCTGCACTTCACTCAGGAAGAACAAATTTTCAACATTCAAGTCAATTAGTCTAATCTGAGTTTTCTCAGTATCACAAACATCATATCTGTCTATCTCGTTGATTTTTTATGAGACTGGTCCAGATTTGTTCATACAAATAGGCCGTGATCTGTGCATTTTACTGAAGCTCCATCTAGTGTGCTGTCTTCACTAAATTTTGCTGCCAGGGGAGCAGAGAGCTTAGTGGAATGGATGCAGTGTGAAGCCACTGTTTCAGGAAGAGAACTTGATAATAGATCAGGGTTAACAAAGATCTACACTAATTTATACTAATTTCATACCACTTTAGTCAATAGTAAAAAGGTTAACACCTGGTACTAAATCTACTTCATGGCCTACTGGTATGTACACTCACTGTGATTTTACCAGGCCCTTGATAATCTTTTCTTAAACTGCAGATTTATTAGCAATATGACAATGGAGATTGTTGGTTGTACTATGGTTCAGCAGAAAGTCAGTACAAACCATTGATAACCTTTCCTTAAATTGCAGATTTATCAGTAAGATGACAATGGGGATAGTTGGTTGGACTATGGTTCAGCAGCAAGTCCATGGAAGTTTATTTCAACTAACCTAGATTCCAACTTCTTGATACCTATACCTCTCTCATCTACTTGGAAATCCCCATGGTTTCCATCCCACTGCAACTTGTTAGTTGGGTGATTTTTGTAAACAAATACAGATGACAATGGAGATTTTTTTTAAGCTTTCCTTCTGGTCGGCAGCTTGTCGGGTTGGAGCAAATTACATGGAACAATTAACCATACAAAAACTATATCTATATGCATATAAGAACAGAAAAAAGACTATCCTCATCCACAGCAACCTTTAAACTTCCTTAGTGATTGTGGTTTTGACAATAGTTGACATAGCTTGATTAAATGTGATGATAGGTTCGGGAATCTCAATTTGTCCCTTTTTGATATCATTCCACAAAAATTTCAAACGACGAACTTTAGAACATACCTTTACATCACCTTATTTTCTCAGCATATCCTCATACCCATCGTCTAAATGAAAGGATTGAGAATGGTTGAAACAACGCATAGAAGTGTGGATAAAGATGGTTTATCTCTAACAGCCAATAACGTACACACCAAGGATTCTATAGTTCTCAACACTCCAACAACCTTGTTTTTAATAAGTCAACTTTGAAGACTTCAAAAGACTTATGAAATATTTATATACATTTTTCTGTTAAAATATTCAATGATGTTTAATTATTTTTAAAGGAGATATTGGAGAATTTTTTAAGCTTCATCTTTTCAACAAACTTTAACTTGTAGGCTCCACATTCTATGTTGTATTATATCTGTAGTATCTAGTGTGTATTTTTTTTTTCACATTTTGGCATCCAATTTGAAGTTATGATATATAGGTAATTTCCTTACAATTAGGTAAAAGTTAAAACCATCAACTTGAGTGCAGTTTGAAGTTATGATACATAAGTAATTTCCTTACAATTAGGTAAAAGTTAAAACCATCAACCATTAATAATTGAACAAGCATAGATGACCATCCCATCAGAAGCGTGTTAAAAGGTACTTCTCATTCCTATTGCTTCCCATCCACTAATTTTCTCTCCAAAAAATAAACACTTAAGAGTGGTTCTATTTGATTGCCTTTGTAATCAACATAGGTTTATTGATTATTATCACTAGGTGTTATGGTGCCTGCCTGATTGTGTGTGTTTCATTTGCAACATCAAGTGCAAATGCCAGTGATTATTATATATTGATTACAATTGAGCTGACATTACAAATGTTTGCATACATTACATCTACACATGTGCGTTATACTCTGCTGTTGGCCCAAAAAGTGAATCGGGTGAGGGGAAATATTACATAAAATATTACAATATTATATGTTACCCAATATTTATAACCACCCCACCTAATAAATAGTGGGGATGGTTCGGGGGAAATACTAATTAAAATGTAATATTATTAAATTTTACTTAATATTTTAGGACACACCCCACCCTAAACATTACATTCTACTCAATATTTCCCCTCACTCCTACTCCTACTAATTTTATAGTTGACTTTGTTTACTTTTAAATTACAAATATAAAGAAAAATTACAATAAGAAGTGGACACTTTGACCGAAAATATTGGGTAAAATGTAATATTATAGTATTATATTTTATCCAATATAACTTAGTAAAATGTGGATGGGGGTAGGCAAAAGTATTAGATAAAATGTAATAATTACATTTTTCCTAATATTTCCCCACCTCTATAGACAAATACCATGGATTATAAAACTATGGGTCAATACCATGAGCCATTTTTATTTTTTTATTATTTAATTTTTATATGGTTATTTTTTTTGTTATTTTAATTTTATTTTCACAAAGTTACAATGTTTACGTTACATTAAGCTACACATCTCTACCATATTTTAATTTTATTTTGACCTAGTCAAAATTTTAACATTATATTACTTTATAATGTTAACATTTTGATAGACATTAGATCTCAACTCAATGAAGAAATTACATTTATCCCTTGTACTAAAAGGTATTTTTTTTAAATTACTTTATCCCATTATATAAAGTTTGATGTAGAATAAAAGTGAAAATTCAAGTATTTAAAAATGACTCACATTGATTTTTAAAGTAACATTATTAAAAAAAAATTAAGGTAACGTTAGGTGACAACATCTCGCTCATGTATTGAACTGTAGGTGATGTGTGATGTGAAATGTGAAA
Organism: Pinus taeda; assembly: GCA_000404065.3. Lineage (NCBI taxonomy): Eukaryota > Viridiplantae > Streptophyta > Pinopsida > Pinales > Pinaceae > Pinus > Pinus taeda. The sequence goes on from APFE030307674.1 coordinate 56,955, forward strand.
TGGTTATAATCAAATTTATTTCCAAATTAAACGTTTTAAATATTAATAATAAGATGGGTGATTATTAATTATACAAATTAATAAATATAATAAAATAATTGAAATAAAGTAATGAGAATAATTTAAGAATTTGTAATATTAGCAAATATAAAATTAATAAATAATAATCAATAGGGTAATGTGAAGTAGGTGATGTAAGATGACTATATAAATTAATAAATAGCAATAAACTTAATTGTTAAAGATTAATGATTATTCATGATATAAATTGATATATCAATGTGAATGGGACAATGTGAAATAGCGTATTTGATTTTTGCTATATAAATTAATAAAGGGTAAATGAGGTTAGTAAGACAATATGAGAAAGGTGATGTATGTTATGCAGAATATACTTACATTAGTCTTAGTTATTAGATATCATTTATTTATTAATATATGTTAATGAATTTACGAGGTTAACCGAATTATTTGTTCTTTATGTTGTTAATATTGATGATTATTAGTTGGGTTAATTTTTTAGATTTCATATACATAATCCAAAAGTGTGTGTTAATTTTAGTGAAAGTTAAATAATAAGTGACAAAAAATGAATATCAATTTTATGATATAATGGTGTGAATTGACACATATAGAAATAAACATATACATTTTATTTGATGTTCATGCGCATTTTGTGATTTTTGGTGTGAAGTTCATGGAAATTGTAATGTAATCACCACTAGTTACTCTATGGTATATTGTCCATTTTGTTGGAATAATATTATTAAAGTGAAAGTTGGCATGTGTGTAGCAAAGTGTTGAAGAAAACATTAATGTAATGCCTAGGAAGCTCTTTTGTTGTTTTCAAAGTGTGATGTGTGCATGGGAGTGAAATTGCATGAAATGTATTATTTGGTTTTGAATATTATGCATAGAATGTTGACACACTAATGTAGGGGAATTAAATTAGTGCCTTACATTCAAGTCTCAGTACGTGAAATATGATAGTGGAAGGCACATTGGGCCATTAATAAAACCTCAATCTTGAAATTACTCATGCAATTTGTTAGGAAAGAGCACAAGGAAGGGAGAGAGGGAGAGTGGGGTGGAGAGAGAGGATTTTTGGGAAGAATAGAGGGATAGGGTTAGAGGGGGTCATTGTGTATGTGTGTGTGTGTAAGAGAGAGAGAGTGACTAAGTGGGTGAGAGTAAGTGGGTACGGGGGTGTTATTTCCTAAAAATTGCTCATTCAACTACATAGGTGATCAATGGAAGACATCATCAATTAATAACAAATATTATGTAGAATTTATAATCAACAACCTAAAAACAATTGACTAAACAATATAAATTAGTTTTTACTAATCCATGCAAAATCACGAGTCTAGATTTACACAAATCCATGTTTCTATGCCTTCAGTAGCTACGCATATATGTAAAAAGTGACCTTTCATCAAAGAATGACACAAGAAAATATTAATATCATATCATAATTAAAGTACTAAGATTGCATGACTACCCTCCACCTCCCACAAACTTGAGAGAGACTACTCGGGGCCCCCAAAGTACTCCTCATTTCCTCCAAGTATGATCAACACACAATGGCATCCAACTCATTCGTTGAACCAACCATCATGATAGTATGGGAAAATGTTATAAATAGGACCCTTAAGATAGTCATTTCATGAAGAGAAAGAGTGCAAGGTCATGTTTCCGAAATCAGTTTGAGTTTTTCATCACAACTTCTCAAAGATTGATAGCATTTTCCTTGTAACCTTTTAGCATCCATCATTAGAGTCATTCACCACTTTTGGGAGAGAGATATTGCAAAGGGAAGGGAAAGAGAACCTTCCACTGGAGACTAGAAAAGGGCTCCATAAGCCTAATTTCCTCCATTGTGTCTCTTAGTAGACCATTTTTCTTCAACCATTTGGAATATAGTGTCATTGCTTCCCATAATCCATCTTATTTCTTGTTTTTGTCAATTGTTGATTTACTTATCCATTTAAGAATATATGTAATATTATTTATGTTTTATTTTATTTATCTCTAGTCTAACCAGTTTTGCGGGTTTATGTAGGTAACAACAACCTCTCAAATTTAGTGGAATTTAACTTAACTATTCAATAAAATCCACACTACAGATTGATGAATCCAATGTTATTTATCCTACCTCTATTATTTGTAGGACTACTCTTTATGTCCAAATTTCCTGCAATCATTTATAAAAGACCTCTTCCAACACCTAAGTTCCTTTAGTTGGTTCGTTGTTTATCGCATTTGTGTTTATGCACTACGCAAACAAGCCACGTGGATGTTGAATAAATAGACACGTGGATATTGTAACTATTATTTGAACAAATGTGTGATTTCTTATCACTGACTCACAAAGATCAACTTTTGTAAAATTTTCCAATATTTGGTGGTTTTTGCATTATTGTCTAGAAGTACATGGTTTTCATCTTGAGCAGTTTTGTGGTGCAAGGTGGTTTTTTCCATGGTGTTATAGTTTCAATTAAGGGAATATGGTTGCATTTTAATATAGGCTAAATGGATTGATAATTTACAAATGTTGGGGTATATACATATTTTATTATAATATTATAAAGATGAATATATTGAAAATTATTTTTTATTTTCTAAGGTAAAATCACATACTTTATTTAAGAGGAAGTACGTGTAGCTTGTATACACATGATTTTGTTTCACAAATTATAATATCACATATATTTTTGGGTATTTGTTATATTCTCTATATGACTACCTCCACATGTTGTACATCGCCTTGGGTGCAATGGGGATGTGGCAGCCCTCTCTATTTGAAAGGGTACAAAGGGGGGTGGAACCCCCCTACACAAGGGTTCAAGGGTAGCGCTCTTGAAACAAATATGGGTGGTTTTGTGTCATTTTTTAGTAGTTTTCAGAACATGGTTTTCACTTTGAGCATTTTTGTGGTGCATGGTGGTTTTTTCAATGGTGTTGTAGTTTCGATTAAGGTACTATGGTTATATTTTAATATAGGGTAAATGGATTGGTAGTTTATAGATGTCACAGGATATACATATTGTATTGTCATACTATAAATATGAAAACGTAGAATCTGTATGTGAATATGTGTATGTGTCATTTTTTCTTTTCTATTTTATTAATCAGTTGTTTGTAGGAATTAATTATAAAGGGTTAAACCCTACATTTGGTGTCAAAGCAATGGATGATCCCAAGTTTTTTCAGATTACGACCTCCAACCCAATATTGAGGAAGAAGGTTACAACCTACTGTAGCGGAGCTAGTGCAAGGAACTAATGTCGTATCGAACTCGCCATTAAGTCTCCACCAGATCATTGAATGTCGTATTGAATGTTGAGGAGTGCTCCAATCTCCACCGGATCATTGCAACAGCAATACTGAGATGTTTAAGGCTCAAACAGCGATGCCCAGAAGCAACACAGATTTCGTTTGCTGCTGCGATTGGGGACAATAGGATGCAAACGGAGCTCTAAAGATTTGACCCTTTGGTAATCCAAATGTAATAAATGATATGGAATTGTGGGACGCTTGTTCGAGATTCAGATTCAAGATTCAGATTCTGTTTCTGTGCAAGCTTCTGATTCTGTGCAGTGAGAATAGATTCAAGATTCTAAATCTGTGGGGGTGAGAATAAATTAGAGTTCCAACAATGCCAACAATATATCATAATTAGTAATTTATTAGAATTACAACAATACCAAAAAAGAAATAGAAATTTTAACTGATATAAACAATACTGAAAGGGGCCTTCCTCCTTAGAAGGGGCACTAGTTAGAAAAGTGATAAGATTTGAATCCTCAAGAAACCGTTATGGGAAATTTATTGCAAATTGCAAAAATAAAATCCTCAAATTCTGATTACACACTACCAGCTTGAAACTTATAAATTCTTTCTCTCCTCTCTGAAAGAAAGCGAGATATTTTATAAAAAATATATTCTTTCTGAAATAAACCAAACAGATAGATGGACCGCCATGAAAATCAAATTCTTCATCCGGTTACATCATTAATCCTATTACATCCATGAAAGGATTATGATTTTAATCCTATTACATCCTATTAGATACGATGTGAAAATAATGAAAGCAAATTAGTTTTATTTTCTTTAATTACACTGTTCTAATGATGGATAAATGCTTTCATTACATTGCAACAATTATGGATATATGCATGCATGTGAATAATGAGGAATCCTCTGGTTGCCACGCTGTTAACTCTGTACTGCGGAAGACGAGGAAGAGGACGTACCCTCTGCTGTGGAAGAGAAATCCGCCGAGTCGCAAGACAACATGAAATTTGTTGTGGTAAGGAAATCTGGTTTAGAAAGTATTTCGACAGCCTCACTCATGGAAGGTCTCGCATCCTTTTCATACTGAACGCAAAGCAGTGCTGTTTTAAAGACTCTCTCCACCTCTTCCGAATCAAAATTTCCATGCAATTTGGAATCCACTACTTCCTCAATCCCTCTCCCTTTCCTCATCATTGCAGACACCCACTGCACCAAATGTCCACAATTTTGGACTGTTGAATTGGATAACGAGCTTCGTCCAGTCACTATCTCTAACAAAACAATCCCGAAGCTATAAACATCCACCTTGGCCGTGATGGGCAGATTCGTCGCCCATTCCGGTGCTAAGTAACCCCGCGTACCTCTAATTGTGGAGAAGGAGAATGCTCGATCTCTGTCTACAAGCTTTGATAAACCAAAGTCAGAAACTTTTGGACAGAATTTCTTGTCCAGAAGTATGTTTTGGGGCTTGATGTCACAGTGCAGAATCCATTCCAAACATTCTTCGTGGAGGTAGGCTAATCCCTTGCCCGTGCCTACTGCAATCCCAAATCTTTCTTTCCAGCCCAAAACTCTATCATTACTTTCCGTGAACAGATACTTGTCCAGAGACCCATTTTCAACGTACTCATAAACGAGCAACCTGTGTTTTCTTTCTGCACAGAAGCCAAACATACGAACAAGATTCATGTGATGGACTCTGCCAATCATACTCACTTCTGCCCAGAACTGATCATGGCCTTGGGATAGCCCTTCTAGTTGCTTTACAGCTATCACCTCACCATCGGGAAGCACGCCTTTGTACACCGTCCCAAAACCTCCTTCCCCCAGTTTTATTTTGAAGTTATCAGTCGCCTTCTTCAACTCTGAAAAGCTGAACTTCTTGAATCCCCCGGGAATCATTGAGTAACGTCCTAGACTATCCAAGCCAGGATCTCCAAATGCTCTAACCATATAACGTAATCCAAATATTGCGCAAAGCAGCTCTGCGACACCAAAGGCAATCGCAAATCCGAGCGTATATTTGACAACGCTTCTTGTCTTATGCTTGTTGTATTGGCCCGTCCCAGGGACAATCGGTCTCAGAGCCGAACAGTTTAATGGCAAAGACTGAAACAACACACTAGTAGAATTAGAAACAGAAGAATCATCGCTGGAAACTTTGATATACATGTGGTTTTGCTGACCAGGAGATCGATATCCATTGATAAGTAAAGCCTTGGGAAAACAAGTCCCGGTCCCATCCATTTGGTAGGCAAAGCCTTTACATGTGCTGTCATTCATGCACGAATCTTTACACTTCTTAAACGGGATCCCTATTCCATAATAGCTTAGATCGTAGCCATAATAATCTGTATGGGGAAGATAAATCAGCTTTGCATTACTGGATGCACTCAGCTCTTTATTGTGTTGGCAACCTTGGAACCAATCGGTGGAATCGTTCCTATGAAAACCAGGGGGACAGGTACAACTGGGAACAGGAGTGTATATGCAGAGACCGTTGATTCCACAGAAGCCGTGAACAGAACATTGATCAGGAATCGCAATCCAAATAATGTTCCATATACCCGTCTCTTCCACCAAGCTGTATAGTCTCAGGTTTCCATCGAAGTCTAAAGTTAATCTCCTCCTGTGGCCTTCGCCGTAATCTGACGCTTTAAAGGTAAATCCGTCGCTTGACTGGAAACTACCGAAACTGTCCAACACGGCTTGGCGGCTGCTATTATATGTGCTTCTGCCGTTCTGAAAGTTTGGCAGGTAAGGAGGAGGCCAGTAGTTGCTCGATATGCCAGATCCCTCGTAAATTAGACGAAGAACGTTATCGCTATCGAAATAAAGACGATAGTGGCCTCCTTTAAATGTAGAACTCCCTAATCTTGATGTTAACTGGGGTGCATTATTATTGAGGGACTGGAGTGGAAGAAGAGTATCGGTTGGATACTGGAAGCTTTCCCACACAAATGCTCCACCTGAAGAGCTGCGTAACACCAGATTTCCCGTTTCTAGAAGAACAGCATCCTTTACATTCTTGTTACTGGTGTTGGTACTCCACACAACGCTACCATCTGTATCCCACAGACCGAGGTTTCCATCTTTCTGCAGATAAAAACGGGAATCTCTTCCATTGACAGGTAGTTCCCTGTTGGCTACCCAGGCCACTGTTCGGTTGGGTGTCCGAGTATACCATATGGCAAAAGCATAAGCATTGTTACCCACTTCATAAAATCCAGCAGAAAATGTTCCATTAGGAGAAACCAGGCAAGCTGTGTTCTGTTGAGGAGTGAGTGATGAACCAAGTCTCAGCAGTTGTTTTTTAGGGAAGCACTGCTGGTTGGAATCGGGAATTCCAGAAACAAAACTGCAAGTGAAGAAAAACAACAAACATGTCAGGTGAGTAAAGAACAAACGCCAACAAACTCCCTCTGGCTCTTTCATCAGGGCCAGCCCAACTTTGCTATGAACCAGGTCTGCAGTTAGCCTTCTCTCTTTAGAAGTCTGTACACCGATCCCAACCACAAACGCCCACTAGAAGCAACGGAAGAAATGTGTCGCGTGAGGGCAACTGGTATCTTGGCTGCTGTAGAATATCCGAATCGGAAACAACTACTTGAGAAAAAGGAGAGGTGCGGGCTAACAGTGTCGCCCGGAACTCACCAGAATCCGCCATGGACAAGTTGTGCTTCGTCGATCAGATGAGGGTGGACAAGTTTTTACTATGAAAGAACTCCACTAAACCCACCAACAACTTGGCCGATCAGATGAGACGAGGGTGCCGATATTGTTTTTAATATTAAAGAACTCCACTAACCCCACCAACTTACTTGGATTGCTAACATCTTTAATTTCATTTACATACGCTTTCTATTTTTTCCGTTCACGTTAGTCGCCAAACCGTGGCACTTAATTTTAGTGTTATACGACTGGCTCAATTCACCATCTTTGCTAAAATCTCTAAAGGAGTTGTCTATAATGCGATTTTTTGGAGATTTCGGTGACGGAATCCGGCGGAAGAAATGAGGTTAAATCTTGATTTTTAGCAGTTAAAATGGTTTTTTAACTGCATATTTGGATTCAGCGCCCTCGAAAACCACTGGGAGCCATTGATTGTGCAGAAACTAGCTATCAAACTTGGTATTCCAATGAATTAGTGCCGGATTTTGACCGAAAAAATCTGCCAAAAAAACTTTCAAAAAATCGCGTTATAGACTACTGCATCTCTAAATACGAGCAAACAAACCCCGCATTCGTTCTGTGAATTATCACACACGCTAATTTGACGTCTTCCATTCGTTAGTCGTGCATGTGCTGTGGAATATGACCGCCATTACATATGAAATCGAAATGCTGATATCATAATAATTTTGTTATGTTTTTACATATGAGGTGTATCTTAACTTCCTATCAAAAATTCCAAACTAGTTTTGTGTGGGGTTTAGTGTCTTAACTTCCTATCGTATTAACATTCGGTATGTGTTAATCTAAATTCAACTTAAAAAAAATTGGGTATTATCTTATGAGCTAGATTCAATCTAAACATAATTTAAAATTCAAATCGAAAATTTGATAGCTTAATTCTTTATAAGCAAGGTGCTATTTAAGTTTTTAAGGATGTTAAAAACCAATTTAAACAACACAAATCAAAATTTGGCCACAAATTTTTCCACTTAATTCTGGTCAAAAATCTACTGAAACTCCATCAAGTCACACTTAAAGACTACTTTATGCATAACAAGGTGTCAATGAAAAATTCATGGGTAACACCGCATTGGCCACTTTGAAATGGGATTCAATGAAAACTCATGGGTAGAACCACGTTGGCCACATTGAAGTGGGAGAGGGCATTGGAAGTTCATCTTATGTATTGGAGATTGAAATCTTGTTTATGACAATAAACATTTATGGGTCATTTAATTTATATGGTTGTGCTATTTTTTTATGTACTTGTTAAATATTAAAGATCTTAAAATTTATACATCTAATGATATTTACTTAATTTTTAAAATTATAATATATATATAAGCAATTTCAAGTATGATTCTAGAAAATAAAATAACAATCTTACTAGTTGAGACTCTTTTTTTTTAGTACAGAAAAAGCATAATGTATTATAATATATGATCAAAATACAGGATATAGACATCATTCATCCTTGCCCAATTTCATCATACAGTCCATCTGGGAAAGCATATCATGCTTCCCAATCTAAAAAAACCATATCACAAAAATACAATATTTGAACAATTAATTGGCCTAGTGTTGTTCTGAAATTTGGAGAAGATAGATATATTTAAAACAGCTAACATACGGCTAATGAAAATATACATGGAGTAACAGAATATCTCCTCATATCCATCCATCCATGCAAGGGAGCTAGCAGATTTAGTAATTGAAGACATACACAAAAATATACAAAAAAAGAATGAGGGGAGGAAGAAATTACCTAGGGAAGGAAAATTCCCCAACATCTAGAACATTGTGACTCATAATTATTTCGATGTACATATTACCAAAATTACCTTATAGTCCCCTCTTTGAAAGATCATTAGTAGCTTTGTTCTGATCTATTCTGATCTATGCCTATGTGCATAATTGTAGAATTGTTAAGCTGATTCCATAGTAGGTCAATTCTCCCTAACCATTCAAGGAGCGATGGATTATTGATATTTGCACAACCATTTACCTCATCGATGATAATCTTGGAATCCCCATAAATATGTATATCAGGAATATTGAGGAAATTTGTGAACCATAAAAGACCCCACAATGCCATTACTTCTGCCCTAGTATTTGTACCACTTCCCACATTCTAGTGAATCTTGTATTCTAATTCATTTGATATGGCTATCCAAAATCCACATCCACAAGCATTCATTTGAGCAGCACCATCGAAAAAGCCCATTAGATACTCCAGTAGGGCATGGTCCGCTTGTGTTGAGTTTTTTGAGTGCATGTATCAAGAGAAGTGAACATAGATAGATTTGATATAGTGCGCTCATATACCATTAAGAAATCATCAGTGGAATGCTGAAAAATGCACTTGTTCCGCCATTTCCATGTAGCCCAGAATAGAAAAAGTGGAATGATCCTTCATGCAATATTATGTGTACTCCACCACTTCATATAGTCCACAATGCAATCATATTGTATATAAGGAAAATTGATAAGAGATGACAGTTTTTTCCATACCTGAACCGTGTGTTGACACTTGAGAAACATTTGATTGTTGCTTTCCATGTCCATTCTATAGATGGTACAGATGCTAGGACCATGCCACTGTCGCTTATGTAGATTCTCCTAAGTGAGATTTTTGTTATGATAGAGAAGCCAAGAGAAAAGGATAATTTTGATAGGAATTTTGGTCCTCCAAAAGGTGTATAAAATAGGATGCCCCCCCTGCCGAGCCTCCCCACCGCAAATAAAATTATAAGTATCAACAACAATGATATTTCTTGTCTTCATCTTCCCTGAGCATACAAGATTGTCATGTTGCCCCACACAACATATACAAAGATGTTTCATACCAGCGACAATCTGGTTCCACTCCGGCTCCATATGCCCCACCAGACCCATCTCATGTGTGCTTTTCCACACCAGACATGGACCCCGCCAATGTGATATAACTTTACTATAGAAATATATACCACATCCATTTAAACAATGTATGAGCCCCACAAAGATGTTGCATTCTATACCAGCACCCATAATATGGTCCACGCCAATTATGATTCTATGGCTCGATCCCATAGACCACACAAGTTAATATAGAAAGATTTTAGCAACCTTATGAAAGCTAAGCCAAATTCTCGATCCATGCAAGGAACTAATTGTGCCCTTTCGGTACCAAATAGAAAATCTTGTTCCTTTAGATATTTGTGTTTGATCACCCTACTCCAAGTGCTAGTCCCAAATATACCCCTCCATAAAGATTTGATCAGTAAAGACCATCCAAAAGTCGAAGATTCATAATGCTCGATCCACCCATGGCCTTTGGAAAGGTAATGTGGGACATTTTAACCAAATGAAATTTATTTTGACCATTACACCCCCCCAAATGAAATTTTCCATGATTCGATTAAGACTGTTAATAATGGTGATAAGGTTCTGAAAAAGGTGAGCCCAGTATACCCCTAGTTGTGAGAGAACAACTTGGGTAAGGATGATCCGACCTCCCAGTGATAAACATCTGAATTCCCATCCAAATATCCTTTTAAAAAAATGGTCCGTGAGCCATTGCTAATCGACAATCCTGTAATTGCATCGTTTGATATGGTACCCAAGGTATTTCATACCATTTTTCATCATCTCTACCTCAATACCAAAAAGGATTTTAATATATCCAATTATTTCCATGTCACACAATCCATGAAAAATAATAGACTTTTGAATATTCATATGCAAATGAGTGGCATTAGCAAATTTTGTGAATATATGGAAAAGCAACATCCATGCAAATTTATTTGACATAGCCATGATAAGTACATAGTCGACAAAGAAACCATGAGAAATTTTGATGTTGTTTCCCATGTGCAAAGCCTAGAATTGGTCATTCACCACCGCATTTTTGATATGAAAACTCAGCCCATCCATTGCCCAAATAAATAAGAGTCGGGAAAATGAGCAACCTTAATGAAGTCCCCGACCAACTTGGAAGAAATGTGTTGGATATCCATTGATAATCACAACATAATTTATATTTGTAACACACACCATGATCCAAGCTACACATCTAGGTTGTAAACCAATCTTATGAAGAACTAGTCTAAGATATCCCCAGTCCAGACAGTCGTATGCCTTCTATAAATCCCCCTGCATAATGGCATCATTTAGTTGTTTTGTATGTATTGAATGCATACATTCTTGCACAATAGCAATCACATCATGAATTTGTCTGTCGTGAAGGAACCCATATTGTTCTATTGATATATAGTGTGATAATGTACTTTGCATACGACTTGCAATAGTTTTTTATATGACTTTGTAGATGAGATTGCAAAGTGATATAGCCCTGAAATCTGCGAAGCTAGAATATGGACAGTGCTTCGAGATAAGAGAAATGTATGTGGAGTTTCTATTTTGGTGAATGTTCCATGTGATCCTCGAGTCATCCACCATGTCACAATTAAAAAGATCGAAAAATGTGTAAATAGTTCCTCTGTCCACCTGTCCGGCCCCAGACTTTTATCGCCTTTGAATGATTTATGAACTTGATGGAGATCATATTCAGTGACCCTCTTATACAAAGAAGCATTTGAATCCTCATCATACATTGTAGGATATGGATCAAGCCCCCATATAATATCCTCCACTTCTATCCTCTCGTTACGGCCATATGCTATCTGGAAATGGGACATGATAGCTTTGCATATATCCTCCTGCGATTGTGTTCAATGACCATCAACATCCTTTATTTCCCATATAGTATTTATTTTGCACTTGTGATTTGCATACCAATGAAAGAATTTTGTGTTTCGGTCCCCTTCATTAGTCCATATAGCCCGACTCTTCAAGCGCCAGGTGGCTTCCTCAATAGATAGAGACTGTTTCTTCTTGAGCTCTAATGCCTGAATGCGGATTCGGGTAGATTCAGGTAGACAGTTAGTAGCCACTTGAGGGCGTAGAGCATCCAGTTCACTTTGTATATCATTTAGTTCCTTTTGTAAACCTCTTAGCCTTCTGCTACTGCCATGCTTTAACCTCCCCACAAAGGATATCCAACTTGTTAAGGATGTGAACCATATGAGATGGTCCTCTGTCACAGTCTCGATTCCATATAGTATGCACCAATGTGTTAAAATTTGGGTCATCTAACCAGGTCCGATTAAATATAAAAGGAAAGCCAAGTCTAATATCTGCCCTCCTCCATTGTAAATTCATGGGCCTATGATCAAACGGAAAGTTACTAATAACCTCCACATGGACATCACCAAGACATGCCACCATCTTTTCATGCATTAAAAACTGATCTAGTCTCTTTGCAACATATGCCACCCCATCTCTACCATTGTCCCATGAGGGAGCCATTTTTTAAGGACATATATCCACAAAATTGTGCTCCATTATCGCATCCCAATTCTTCCCCACCAGGGGATCAATTTTCTTGGACCAGCCCCATACTTCATCCAGTCCAATAGTGTAGTTCAAATCCCTAGCAATGATGAGGGAAGCTAGCTCCATAATCCCATATGATATTAGCCTATCCCAAAATATAGCCCTATCCCTATAAGGTGCATATATATTCAGGATGTGGACATGCCCACCTAGTCCACGAATATTCCCTTCAAGAATAATGCCAGCAAAACATTTGAAAGCCTTGATTTTAACCCTCCGAGGGTTCCATAAGGCCACGAGACCACCAAATAGACTCGCAGCGATAGTGGCAACAATATGCGAGTCCGGGAACATTTCTTGGAAGTATTGAATAACACGAGGATCAAAATGCATGGTTTCCTGAAGGAGCATAATATAAGGATGTACAGAGAAGAAGAGTCGCTTGCGAGATAGAAATTTCGGGATAGCCCCCAAACCCCTAATGTTGAGAGAGATAACAAAATTCATGATAAACTGTGTTCGGGCTTCTGTGCTCCAAGGGCCCGTGTGGAAGGAATGTCAGCAATAGGTACATCGACTAGATAGGGATCCATAGGAGAGGTAAGATGGATAGGCCTAGGTCTTCCCTAGAAGTGCTGACTGCCACGGTTTTGTTTATGTCAGGCAGTAATATTCCCAGCAGAGGTAGGGCTTATATGAGGAGATGAGGAGCTAGATGGCTTATGGATAGTGAGCGTGCGCAAGTCCAACATTTTCCTTTGTAGAAGGAAATCCAAGTCACTTCTAACAGAGTTTGTGGGGGAAGCAAGTGGCGAATGTGGTGGAGTAAGGCTATTTCTAGGCCCCTTATCCCGATTAGGAAAATGAGAGGGTGATGGAGCAGGTATGTAGATAATGTGGGATGTGGAGGGAGCGTCATGTGATGAAAAAGGTGTCAGGATGTAATGACATGGATGAATGGTTCAGGGGGAGGATTTTCGGGTGTTCTAAACAGGACAAGTTGAGACCGAGATATCAAACTTCACAGATGACAAAGGGGATGATGGTAAAGTGATGGGCAAGGAGCCATATATCGAGGAACCTTTAGCAGGGGGACGAAAAGAATATGAGCCATGAAAAATACCTAAATTATGCCATGCAGCAAACCCATGTCGTTTGTCGGTCCTAGGATGCCCCCCGCCATATTGAGATTTCGACAACGCGCCAAAGCAATTTCATCCGTGCAAACGCCCACCTGGTCGACGTGGACATTGTGCCAAGAGGTGTCGAGTATGATGATAGTTTGAACATCTGAATGGAATGCCCCAGAAATCCAGACACCGAGATAAGTGAGTCTCCCCCTAGTGCAGTTCAATGTGATCTAGAAACCCACCCCGATACTCCTTCTTAATTAAGATCCAAGCGAATTGCTTGCCAGGTGCCCCCAAATAGCGAGGATTAACATAAACAAACTTTCCAATGGCAGTACTGATATCTTAAAAACCTGCTTTGTCCAAAGTTCAATTGGTATCCCAAGAAATTTCACCCAAATGAGCTTGTTCTGCGATGTGTTGTTGAGTGGATTGAACCGAATGTACCATGAGTGGAGTGCCAAGAAGCTCCTACCATTAATCCAGGAATTGCCAATACCAGAGAAAACAGTCAAAATAGTCCACAACAAGGTACACCACATAAACCAGTCGAAGTATACCTTGACAAATATGACAACTAATAGATGGTATCAAGTTTACATCAGTAGCTCCGATAGAATCCATTCTCTAGTGTTGAACTAACTTGCTAAGTCATGCCTTATGCTTTGAAGAGACCTCTAACTACAAGAGTTTCATTATGGCGCACTTGGGTTGCAACTTATCATCGACGGTTCGTAAAGGAATTAGTGTGTGTATCACTCTTTTATTCAAACAATCCTATTCTCGAGCCCCTATCTTTTATTCAAAAAGGTTTATTCTAGAGCTCCTGTTTTGTTCCAACCATCTAGATTTCTTATTCTCCATATTGTATTATCAAATGTTCTGTGGTGATTGTTAATTTGATAATGTGTGTAGGTGGCCCGACAATCAAGATGAGTAGAGACTATAAGATATACATAAAATGTTCCCCTAGTGTTGTGTTTGAGACTCCAACATAAACATAAGCTCACTTATAGTTGGTAATTGGACTTGTTAGAAAAAACTTGTCTCCATCCTCTCCACTCACACCTTGAATTCCTACGGTGTACAAACCTAAGCTTAAGGTCGGAAGCTTAAAGGTTGATATTTACTTTACATGACTACACCCATGAGTCATTCATATGCTATACAAAACATTAATATAAATGACTTATTTTGTTTGATTGGTGAAATAGACATTTTCTATTTGATTTCAAGAGTTTTTATGTAGTTTCTTTAGTGTTTGTAAGCTTAGGGTAGTTCTATATTTTTATGAAATGGACTATTTATTAGTTTAGTTAGAAAACATATTTATTTAGTGGTTAGATATAGAAATCTCAAATATATTTTTACAAATCATATAACGTGTTCAATACATTCATACTTGAATCTGAATGTTGTTAGAAACTAAATAGCAGAGCAATGGAACACACAGTATTGCATAAACACAAACACAAAAAAGCATAAAACATGAGAGACATAGATATATGCGGTTCACCCATTTTGGTCTACGTCAACGAAGAAATAACTATTCTTTCCTTTAATATTATCCAGCGCACTGAAGGGATACAACCTATAACAAATCCATTGTAACTTGCTCTTTGATCCCACACAATATCCTCTCCTTTTCTTACACAGAATAATACACAATCGTAATGCAATTCCCTCATATAAACCGAGGGTTTCCTTCAGGGAAAACAACCCTAAATTAACATAACTTCTATTATCTTTCGCCTAACAAACAGTCCAAATTGACTACAAAATTACAATATTTTACAAGGAAATTATAATATAAATTTTGATTTTGGGGTGTTTTCGAACCCCACCAAGGGGGGGGGGGGGGGGGGGGGTGGTGTATAAAGGGTTGTTGTTGCCACCCCGTTGACACCAGTGGGTATAAAATCCCCTCCAAACCCCCCGTCAAGGATTAAGATCCAACCATGGTTGAAACAAAACCTTTGAATCAAGAAGATAATCAGGCTCCACACCGAATAAATGTAATTGGGTTTGGATCTCTTAGGTGTTTTATATTCATACTTGAATATGGATGCAACTCGGTTTCGGTCTTTTACATGTTAGGTTGTGGGTGGGAGAGAATTATCCTTCTTACTTGTCAAAAAGCTATGAATTTCTTCAAAATTCATGTTTTGTATATTATTATTAGTTGAAAAGTTAGAATCCTTGTTTATTTCTATTTAAAAGTGGGTTCAAACTTGCTTTATTATCTATAATGTCCTCCTCCATTCTAACTCATCATGCTAAAAGTTGAGATTGCTTGTTCCTCTTCAAAATACATTACAGTTAATGGGTCTAAACAAGCTAAGTGACAAAAAAAATTCCATAATGGTTCAACATGATTTGTAAAATATTTAAAATCACATTAACAGTACCTATACATCATTCCATAATTACACCAAATCATTGGCTGGTTTGGAACTAGGAATGAACACTATTGAATATTTTTATCTTTTCCAAGTAATATAATCAAAAAATTCATACCCTTGTTCAGAACCACTTTAAAATTTTATTCCATGTAAAAGGGTTGCAATCATATTCTTTTTGTTGTCACAACAACATTTCCACTTCTCTGCAATAAGCTTTATTTCCAAGTGCAAGAGACTACTCCTCGTGAACTAGGACTTCAACCAACTTTAACTAATGATATCCAATGATATGAAATACAAATCAATGCTCTATGGAGAAAATACATGGTTGTGATAAGTACATATGATTGATATATAACTCTTTTATTGGTACCAACCAATGAGTCTATGGACCCAACTTACATCATTCAATCAAATTTCCTAATACAACAAGGGTTATGTCAATGATATGAAAAAAGACGTTGACACCCAATAGCCTATACATAGCTAAATTTGGCAACTTTTACAATACATGCTAGACACCATGTGTCTCTCCATAACCATTGTACCAAAAGATGGGGCAGTAATGATACATGGAATTTTCAAATGCACACAAGTGTTCTCCCCTATATGCATGATCAATACAATGATAAGTAGCAAATAAATGGCATCCATGTGCAATGATATGTGCTCTACATAGCGACAATAGTAGGAGAAAAATATATGTTATATGATAGCACAAGGATACTCTCAACACCTCAGCCATAAACAAGTATTTCAGTAGAAGCATATATGGAGCTCTCAATATCATATAAATGTAATCTTAATGAATACTCTTTGCAGTATCTAAAATCCTCACAAACCATTAAGTATAGAAGCAAAATATGATTTATCAACAACATATAAAATAGCGACTAACACCAACATTGATCTCTCTATAGCAAAATCGTGGTAAAAATACTAACAACCACCATATTTTGAAAAGACATCTGCAATATAATGATCTGATAGTAGCGACACAAATAACTTGACATAGTGACAACAACATATATATCCTCCTCATCAGTAAAAAAATATATCATATATGAAGCTCAATATTATAGAAGCATACTCCTATAGCACCAAATCTAGCTTTGGACAACAAATTAGCAAGCAGAAAAAGCATCACTGGTAGCAAATAAAACAATATAACAACAATCTCTCCAAGATCATTTGTAAGTATCCATGCAAATAACACATCAAAGAAGAAATAACAAAGAACTATTCTATGCAACAACAACAACCACATCTTAAGATCTTTCAATATAGCACTGTCAATAGCTCATAAACTCATCATCTCCTTGACCTCATGCTATCAAGGTCAACACCCTCTCTCCTCATATAATGGGATCAAAATCCCAAGTAGCAGAAGCATGTTAATCTCTAGAATCATGACATCATATGCAACATGCATACTCTCATGAGACTCATCAACATCATACTCACTCCATGCCTCAACAACAATATGCATCATACATCTAGATATATAAGGCATAAATAAAAATGTGTACACTCTAGATGTTCCGACTCTAATATACCATTGATTGATCTCAATAGAAACCACACAAGCATGATAATACATGACAATATGTAATCTAGTGATGTGAGCACTAGAAACATACAAACTTTTCCATGTGAGCATACTATCACATCTAAATATTCATGAGGCAGCCACAACAAAACTTGTTTTAACATCTTACTACAATAAACCAATTTCAAATAGATGCATAATAAGCTCCTCCATAATGAACACAATGCCAACAATATGTTGGTCCATTAGAAGAAAAGGTGCTCCCAGTCAACAAGTTCCCTCCCTTCACTCCTTTTCATCCTTCTCTTTGAAGAGTTCATGCTCTAAATCTAATCACAAAATTCTGAGAAGATTCACCATTAGTACCATAAATCATTGTAGCGTATAATTGGAAAAAAAGTAATTATCTTCACCAAACCACACTGCTATAAACCATGAAATGACAACATTCTCCCACAAGTTGGTCACAAGCTCTCGCTATGTATATCAATCATTAAAAATATGCAATATAAATTGTCTTCAAACAACAAATGTAGGCACATCACACTTGTACTAAACCAACTCCTTGACCATATTCATAAGATCAAATACATGGTTTTCGTGTCCTCGAAAATATCATAAGAATCAATGTACAACTACTCCAAATCTATCAACAAATATATGTGGTTAATCCAACTGATGATAAATTGAAATAAGGACAAAATATAAAATAAAAATACTTCAAACCTCATGTAGCTCCCCCTGAGGTCATGCATTTCCTTCCAAGCATGCATATTTTTCTTCATGCAATCTCTATGATATGACTTCACCTTCAATGGTTTACATGCAACTTAAGATGTGTCCATATTCTCCCCCTAATACCATGTAGGCCTCAACTTTTGGTAGGAATCTCTTGCTTCTCCTTTATCATCAAAACGTTGATGGGTTGAAATTTGACATGTGCATCACCTTATTTCTTCTTGTGTGGATGGCCTTGCATGATGGATGTTTAATATGAATGTTTTGGATGGAAAACATATAAGTCAAAATTCTCTAGTATATAAATTATATTTAAACTTCTATCCGTTACAACCAAATTCAATTAAAATGTTTTATGATATTATTTGAGTCTCCCACACTAATAAGAGACCTAACCCAAAAGAAGCAAAAGAGTTAATTTCCCTAAATATATGTTAAATATGAGTGTTTTGGATAAGAGATATATAAGTAAAGATTATCTCATATACAATATTTGAACTTCTAAATATATGTTTAATATGAGTATTTTAGATGGAAAATATATAATTGAAAATTACAATATTTAATCTTATATCAATTAAAATCAAAACCATTGAAATGTTTTATAATATTTTTAATCTCTCACATTAATAAGAAATCTAATTAAAAAATATATATATTTCAATGTCCCACAATAATAAGAATTCTAACCAAAAAAGAATGAATATAGATGTGGGCCAATGGTTAAGTGGGAGCTTTATTACCCATCAGTCTTGTGGTATAATCCTCTAGAAAACTATATATCCCTGAGAATGGCTCATACTTGATTTTTAATAGTCCCATTCTCGTGGTATAATCCTCTAGAAAACTATATATCCCTGAGAGTGGCTCATACGTGATTTTTAATAGTCCCATTATGTGGTAATTTAGTCGCACAAGTCAAGATATGTAATCTTGGAAAACTTTGGTAGGCACAAAAAGTTAGTTCATATGGTGCAATCTTGAGCTTTCTTAAATTGAAAAAAAAAATGAAATGAAATGAGAATGAGAGACTATAAAAATGCAACTACAACATAAATATCATCCTTTTAAAATTCTAAATAAAGAAGGGAATGGAACTCTGAATTGTGGGAGAACTGATAAAATTGCAATATGTTTAAATGTTTTGGTAAACATAATTGTTTTTCACATAAAAATAAATTGAATTAATGCTTTTAAGAATTGTTTGGGTTATTCGTAATCTAAATTCATTTTCGATGCAGTAAACTGTTTATGTCATGTTAGGATTCCAAATAATTTCAAAATTTTTAATTCAAAATTTTTAATAAAAATTATAATTATATTTTATAGGAATTAAAATAAAATAATTAATTTTATTTTGAAAAATATTAAAAGAAATTAAATAATAAAGTTTTAATATAATTTTATTGTGTAAACCCAAATTATATGTTTCATAATCATTTTATTTTAAAAAATTCTATTTTAATTTTAACTAAAAATTAATAATGATGATAAGTTGTAGTCTATTATATTAATTTTTTATAATATTAATATGTTTGATTGTTATATTGTATTTTTAAAATAAAAGAATTATGCACTTAATATAACTATATTAATTGTATATTTTCATATTTATTAAAATATTCCCAATTTACAATAGTAATATAAATTTAACATAAACTTTAAAATACTTTGTTTTTATAATATATCTTATTATTACTAAAATTTAAAAAATAATCATAAAACTGGACTAACTATATTATATTTATATATTATCATTCAAATAAATTAATATATCAATTTATTAAAATTTAAAACACTAAAATATAATGAAGCAATAATAAACCATAAGAAACTAATAAAGTGTAAACGGGTTATTTTGAGTATAGCTTAGTTTTCACCTGATTTTATGATCACCTCACAAAAAAAAGAATAGAATGGAATATAAAAACTATTTTTTAAAAATTGAACTATTCCAACCTCCATCGACATTAATTCAACACATTAAAAAAACTCTTCTAAATAGTAAATACCCTATTTATATAAATTTAATAATACATAATGAAAGAAAAAGAGACATTAAAGTGAAAAATACAATCAAATACCATCGTTTGAATCCGCGAAATTGAACTTATTATTAAACCTCGCTTAAGCACTCGCACTCCCTAGAAGTTGGTTTAATTCAAATAAAAGAATAATTAAAAGAATAAGATATATATAATAGGAGTTGTTTATAATGTGATTTTTTGGAGATTCTGGTGATGGAATCCGGTGGAAGAAATGAGGTTAAATCTTGATTTTTAGCAGTTAAAATGGTTTTTTAACTGCATATTTGGATTCACTGAAAAACCCCTGGGAGCCATTGATTGTGCAGAAACTAGCTATCAAACTTGGGATTCCAATGAATTGCTGCCGGATTTTGACCAGAAAAACCCGCCAGAAAAACTTTCAAAAAGTCACGTTATAGACTACTGCTATATAATATCTATCGCATGGCCGACCGTGTATATATAGTATAGTGTTTTAGAACGACGTACCATACAGATCTCGATTACGTAGAGGAAATCTATGAAATATATTGAAATAAATTTCACTTTCACTTCACTAAAGCCGTAGAATGGCGTCCTATAAAGATCTCCAATACGCAACGAAAAATCTATGATTTCATCGCAATGAAATATAGATGAGGGTGACCCATTATCCTCTAGTGTTATGAAAATTAGATTTAAATCAATGTGTCCCAATATTCTTTAGCGTTTTTAATGCGTTGGTTTTTCATTTAAACAAAATAGATTCGATGCTTTATAAAAGTCCTTAAAACATTATAATTATAAAAATTCAACAGTTTAATATTATATATATTTTAAATATTAATAATAACATTGATAATTATTAATTATATATAAATTAATAAATATAATAAAATAAATGGAATAGTGTAATAAGCATGAATTAAGTATTGCTAGTTTTCGAAGTGCATTATATTAGATATCATTTTTAGGATTCAACTGTGCTTTAAGTAAGTTATTCATTTATGACTATTTTTATGAGAGGTAGTCGTAACTCACCATGATGGTTAAGATGATGTATCATTAGTAAATAATAATGAGTAGTGTAATATTAGATAGGCTATTTAAATTAACAAAAACAAATTATAATGAGTTTAATTTTTAAAGATAGATGATTATTAGTTATATAAATTAATATACCAACATAAGTGGGGGGATCTAAAGTAGGGTACGTGAGGTTGGTGAGAAAATTTTAGTGGAGAAATTAACTTATTTTTTACACACTTATATATGATTAAATGTACCCCAAAATATTATCAATTTCAATAGTAAATTACATGTTTTTTATTAAATATTTACTTACATTCTATATGTATAAATTTTCCGTAATATTATAAATAAGAATATATTTGAATCATTAAAAAATATTCTCGAGGTTAGTTACATAAATTAATAAATGGTAAATGAGGTTAGTAAGCCAACGTGACACACTTCACTTGATATATGTTATATAGAATTGACTTATATAAGTCTTATTCATTAGCTGTCATTTATTGGTTGGGTTAATTTTTTAAATTACATATACATAGTCCAAAAGTGTATGTTAAACTCACTGGAAGCTAAATAACAAGTGACAAAAAAATCAATATCAATTTTACAACATAATGGGCACATGTAGAAATATGCATATACATTTTATTTGATGTTAATGCACATTTTCTGATTTGTTGTGTGATGTTCATGAAATTTGTAATGTAATCACCACTCCTTATTGTGTGGTATGTTGTCCATTGTGGTGAAACACTATGTTTAAAGTGAAAATTGCTATATGTGTGTCGTAAAAGGTTGAAGAAAGCATTAATGTAATGCCTAGGAAGTCTCCTTTATTGCGTTCCAAGTGCCATTTGTGCATGGGAGTGAAATTACATGAAATGGATTATTGTGTATTGAACATTAGGCATGGGAGGTTTTGTTGGCATTATGGCTAATGTGTTGTCCTTGATGGCAACTTGCTTGACAAATATGTCTTTGATGTCAATTTGCCTATAATATGATGGTTATGGAACTAATGCAGATATCAGGAATATTCGCACAAATGTTACAGAGGATATGGACATAGAAATGGCAGTTCAATTACAGATAGAAGACAAAAGTGAAGCTTGAAAAACATACTTAGCTCCGGTGAATAAGGGTCGCGTACATATGTAGGTCCTGTGAACAAAAGTCCCGTAGATAATCCGAACCATGGAAATTGGGATACCACAGGTCATTACCATGGTAATTGCCCATAATAATTATGGCAGCAATGTCTATTTGATCGCATCAACAAATACTAACGACAAACCAAAGGATTTTCCTGGGGTATTTTGCTAAGGAAAAAGCTATATAAGCAGATGGAGATAAAGGTGCTATGTGTGCAAGTGAATAATCTATTCATATGTGATATGATCTAAAACAGGTGTGCACCTGGGAGTAAGGAGATGACTCAGATATGAAACCATTTAGATCATTATACTTATTTGACTTTTTATGTATGAATATCTAATGATGCAAGATTTATCTGAATGTGTTTGGAGTGATCAGTATTTTTCCAGTAATATTTGCAGAAAATATGTTGTGACTTACAATGAAGATTTAATTCAATAGTTAATATCTATACACTAGTTTTCTTTAGCAGACCACATACATACACGGATATGGTTCTGTCCTGTTGTCTATAGATTTTGTGATATTTATTGAGTATGTTGGTATATATATGCATGTTTTATGCATGATAATCACATACACATGCATATATGATTTATGGAGGTCCCGCATATGTACTAGGGTTTGAATTACTGCATGATGATAGTTGATGATGTATGTTCTATTTGTTGTTGTCTGCCAATGATGTCTTTATAATCATGGTCTTTATCTAATAGCATTGATAGGGTTGGTTTGATTGTTGATTGGAATATTGGTTAGTGATTATGCTACAGTATGTTGATATGTGATTAAGTTGATATTGTGATTCAATATGTCAGTAACTCAATGGGTAATGTAGTGATTTAGTTGTATCATTCAGTGATTTGAAATCTGTACGTGGGTATTTCACATGATAAGTGTGTATATATGGATGTTTGCTTAATCACAAACGCGTATATATTTTGAATTAAATCTAGTCAAGTTTTGAAGTGTTGTTTGATGATGATAGTTGATGAGTTTTGTTGTATTTGTTGCAATCTATTAATGATGTCTGTTTGTATTTGACGATCTTGATTGGATTGGTTTTGCATTAATTTGATATGGTTGGTGGAGATTCACTTCAACATTTGGTATACTTCATTATTCACTGAGATGATTTTATAGTGATTAAGTTGGTTTATAGTGCTTCAATGATGGTATTTTAGATTTAGTGTTCAGTTTGGTATTTAGCATAATGTTGGGTATGTGTCCATTTTGAAAATATTATGAAAGGTGGCCTGCATGTTTTTGATGGTTGATTATCAAGTGGATCTAGTTTGAAACATTATGAATCGTGGTCGACAAGCTGTTGAGGGTTGGAGCCTTCAGTGAGGGGGTAGGAACTCCTTTTCGATAGGAGCCAGTAAACGCGATCAGTGGGTTGTCGCTCTCTTCGAGTGAGTGTTGGAGAATGAGTGGAGGTTGTAGCCCCTTGCAAGTGGGTGCTTGTGTGTTGGTAAGAGTCTTCATTAGTATAATATGTAACGAATATTTTCTTTATATAATAAGAAAGAAGATAGAGATGACGGAAATGGTGGTTTTCTCCCACATTAGGTTTCCACCTAAAATCCTGGTGTTCACATGTGTTGATTTTCTTCTTATGTGTTGTGATTCATTTGTTGTTTATTTCACACTTGATGGCTAATTAGCTAATAATGCAGTGATTAAGTTAAACATCTAATGGAAGTTTTGGAACATTAAGTAATTTGAACATACACAATTTCATTCACTACAACCACATACACATGCAGGTTGCATGAATAACAATAGTGTACATATTTCTGAATGTGAAATTGAAAATTAAAGTGAATTAAAAATATTGATTCACCCCCCTAGTATTTTTCCTAACAATTGGAATCAGAGAAGGTTCCTCAAAAGAATCTTCATCGCTTAAAAAAGATATACCAATAGGAACAATCAAGAGGGAGGATATTATATCAAGCCACCTTTGTGTAATGAAACTATCTTTATTTTTTGGAAAATCAGAATGAGAGTGTATTTGCAGGCACTAGGATCTGGCATATGGGTAATTTTTGAAGGTGGATATCAATACCCAACCTCTATTCCCATAGATGTTTGAGGGAAGAAATAGTATGAAATCAATGCAAAGGTTGTAAATATTATCTTGGGAAGTTTGGTTGAATCTAAGTTTGTGAACATCATGCAGTTAAACACTACAAAGCCAATATGGGATAATCTTATCCAAATCTATGAAGGTGACACTAACGTAAAAATTGTTAAACTTCAAACATACATAACTCAATGTGAGACTCTTAGAATGCATGATGATGAAATAATTGCAATCTTTTTCCTTAGAGTAGATGATATTCTTAGCTCAATGAAAAATCTTGGTGATGAAATAAAGGATACTATTGTTTTTTAAAATATCTTGAGATCACTAACCCCAAAATTTGATTCAAAAGTCTCCGCCATTGAATAAATGCAAGATTTAAAGAATCTCACTATTGAACAACTCCATGGGACCTTGACAACTAATGAGATGAGAAAATTGGATACACCGGGTATTAGAGAAGGAGCATTCAAAGACACAAACAAAGGGAAAGTAAAGGAAGAGTCTAAAAATACAAGATACATTTTAGATGAAGAAGAAGCAAATTTTGTGAAGAAACTCCAAGTAGGAACTAGTAAGTTCAAAGGTAAGATTCCTTTCAAAGTTTTTCCTGTGGAATAGCAGATATATATGTTGCCAAGTGTCCTTATAGATAAAATCATGAAAAAGGAATTAATGTTTCAAAAAGGAATGTCAATAGATATTTTGCAAGTGAGAAAATTTTATGTACTCGTCTAGATAACGAATATTCTTTCAATAATGAGGATGATGAATCAGATCAATATTGTCAATTACTTATGGGATTTGAAGAATAATGTATGGATGAGTCTAATGATGTCTTTATAGATTCTCTAGAAGAAATTGATAGACTCGAGGTCATGAACAAAAATCAAGAAAAGGAAAACACCATTTTTGAAGAAATAACCCAGCTAGAGAAATCTCTCGAAGAAGCTAAAGTATTAGATGAAGCTTTGAAGAAACAAGTCCAAGAAAGGGAAAAATAACTTTTTTGAGAAAAATTGAAGAAAGTTGGGTTTGGCACAAAATATTGGGGCACCTCATCTTTTCTCAACTACACAAATCAAGCAAGATGGGAGAAGTTTGTGACTTGTCAGACATTTTTCTACCTGAAAATAGTATTTGGAAATCATACTAATTTGGTAAGAAATCTAGAGTTTAGTTTAAAGTTAAAGGATGCACTTTAGGTAAACCTGTTGAACTTGTTCACACTTATTTATGTGGACCTATGAGAAAAAAGTTTCCTCGTGGTGAACAATACTTCATGCTATTAATTGATGATTTTACAAGGATTTGTTGGGTTGGCTTACTAAAGTATAAAGATGAGGCATTTGAAAATTTTAAAATATTCAAGGCTATGGTGACAAATTAATTGGAATTAAAAATCAAATGTATTAGATATAATAGTGTAGGAGAGATTATATTAGATGAATTTTTCAATTTTTTTGAGTAGCATAGCATCAAAAGACAGTTTCCCACAATTAAAAATCTTAAACAAAATGGAGTGGCTGAAAGAATCAATAGAACAGTTCAAAAAATAGTGCATGCCATGCTTGATGAGTCAGGAACACCTCACACTTCTAAGGAGAAGCAGTACATACAACCGTAAACAGACTTAACAAATCCCATGTTCGAGTAAATAGTGATAGAACTTTGTATGAACTATGGTATGGTAAACCTGCAATTGTCAACACTTTAGAATCTTTGGAAGAAAATATTTTATAAAGAAAAATGATGATAAGATTGGAAATTTTGAATCTAGAACTGATCCATGATTCTTTTTCTATGGATGTGTTATTAAATTACATATAACAAAGAACTTAAAAACCATGGAACATAAGCATATAAAATGAAGATAAAAGAGACATAATCACGCATGAGATCAAGACACCAAGATTTGATTATGGAGTTCATCCAATTTGGACTACATTTTCAGGCCCTGCTCAATAATGGGGAGTCCTTCATTCGTTAAATGGCATGAAAAGAGAAGAAGTACAAGCAGATTTTACATAAACAACTTTATACCTCCAATCTGGAAGATAGATGACAAATGGAGAGCCCAACTCTAGAGATAGACAACACCATTGACGTCCTGGAAAAAAACGATGTAGAATCTTCTATCCAAACACCCAATTCTGATAAAAGGGCTCTCTGCACCTTCTTAGAACCTTCTAGTTTCTGAGATAAGGTTTCAGACACCTGCTAAGAGTAGGTGCCACTTCTCTACTCTGTAAATATATGATACTCTCTGGTACTCTCCCCCTCTCATTGTATGGATAGCCCCATTTATCTGATGGTGGGAAGGATCCTTCATAAACCAGGCAATTTCAACAAATGACAAGTTTAGGTGGTTAGTTTCAACAACCAAGATTCTCCACTGACAACGTGTGGTGTTTTATGCAGTCTTACAAAAGCCACCTAAAAACAGTTGACATAGACTCTTTCGCATTAACCTCAACTCGGCAAATAAATAGACACATACTCCTGAACTTGATAGTTTTAACACAGAGAATTGGTGCTTTAAACTAGCAAACAGACCTCGAATCCCTGGCAATAAGAGTTCGGTGATAAAGGTGGATCTGACGGGCTATCAACTGCAACAAATAATTTATCACAAATTGCAATAGCTAGGGCCGAGGGTGATTCTCCATAACAAGCCATTACGCAATGCGAACTACAATCTGCAAACCGGCAGACCCTACGGGTTTTAAAAACTACACCCTATAAGTGTATCGCATCTGCGATCCATCGACATATCACAATCGATAGATCCAAGGGTAATACTATGTACATGGGACTTGGCACATAGCGATGTGTGATGTGTGATAAAATTTGGACCCGACAGAACTATCAAATCGCAATATATAATATATCGGATCTCAAAGAAGTCTTTACAAATCATAATCGGCAGAAACAACGGGTCTTATGGTTTTATAAATGTGGCGTGTGTAATATGTGATTATGATATCACAATTACAACCTTGACTGCGAGTGGGCGATTCTGTGAGGAACTTCCCCTTTGCGATGTGTGATTGTGATCATTGCATCGCACCTTTTCTTGTTTGGGACCGATTTGTAAAGCACTTGATCCACCTCTAATCTGCAATTGCGATATTGCAAATCGCAACCCGGTAATGATGGTGGACGATTTCTTCAAACGCGGACCTCTTCCTTCTACGATCTGCAAAATGCGGGGCCAATGGTGGGTTACCACTTGGTGCTTCCCTATTCGCTAAGAGTTTTTCCACATCATTTTCATATGCCACTTGTCCAAGTCAAACTTAAGTTTTGACTTGTTCTAACTTCTTCATATGAGCTCAAATTCAAGTGTCGTTCACACCGTTGGAATCAGGATTACAAGCACTTTGATCTAAAACTACGTTTATTGAGATTTTGCCACTTTTAGTTTGACATTTTTTACCATGCCACTAGTACTTTAGAGATCCACTTGGATCAGTCCTCGTGGACCAATACTCTTGGATCCTCCTAGATCACCATTATACCTCCAACCTGGAAGATAGATGACAAATGGAGAGCCCAGATCTAGAGACAAACAACACCATTGACTTCTTGGTGAAAAATCGTGTAGAATCACCTATCCAAACGTCCAATTATGATAAAATGGATTTATGCACCTTCTCAAAACCTTCTTATTTCTGAGGTAAGGTTCTGACCACCCGCCAAGAGTAGGTGTCGTTGCTCTGCTCTGTAAATATACAATGCTCTCTTCTACTCTCTCCCTCTCGTTGTGCGGATAGCCCATTTATATGCTAGTGGGTAGGGTCCTTCATAAACTTGGCAGTTTGAATAAATGACAAGTTTAGGTTGTTGGTTTCAACAACCGAGATTCTCCACAAATTGCGCGCGGCATTTTCTGCAGTATAGAAAATCCACTAGAAAACATTTGACACAGACCATTTCACATTAACCTCAACCCGACAGATAAATCACCGCATACTCTTGAACCCAATTGTTTTAACACAGAGAATCAACGCTTAAAACAAACAGACAGACTTGAATCCCTAGCAATAAGCATTCTACGATAAAGGGGGATTTGATGGGCTATTAACTGCAACACATAATCTATCACAAATCACAATCAGTCAAGGCCAAGGGTGATTCTCCATAACGGGCTATTGTGCAGTGCGAACTACAATCTGCGAATCGGCGGACCCAATGGGTTTCAAAAATCGCACCCTATAAGTGTATCGCATTTGGTATCCATCGGCATATCGCAATTGGCAGAACCAGGGGTAATACTATGTACACAGGACTCAGCACACAACGGTGTGCGATGTGTGATAAAAGGTGGACCTAGCAGAACTATCGAACCGTAGTATATAATATATCGGATCCGAAAGAAGTCTTCGCAAATCACAGTCAGCAAAACTAGCAAGTCTTATAGTTTTATAAATGTGGTGTTTGTGATATGCTATCGCAATCGCAACCCTGATTGCGGGGGGTGATTTTGTGAAGCATTTCCCCTTTGCGATGTGTGATTGCGATCATCGCATCACATTGTTCCTTGTTTGGGGCTGATTTTTAAAGGACTTGATCCACCTCAGATCTGCAATTGTGATGTCGCAAATCGCAACTCGATATTGCTGGGGACCGATTTATTCAGCCGTGGACCTCTTCCTTCTATGATTTGCGAAATGCAGGGCTAATGGCAAACTACCACTTGGTGCTTCCCCATTCATTGATATTTTTGCCACGTCATTTTCTTCTGCCACGTGTCCAAGTAAAACTTAAGTTTTGACTTTCTCTAACTTCTTCATATGAGCTCGAATTCGAGTGTCATTCACACTGTTGGAATCAGGATGGCGAGCACTTTGATCTGAAGCTAATTTTATCAAAATTTTGCCACTTTGAGTTTGATCCCTTTTACCATCCTCGTGGAGCAATCCTCTTGGATCCTCTTGGATTAATCCTCCTGGATCAACAACTGATGAAGGAATCCTTCTTGGATACTCTTCCAGAAGTAAAGGATATAAATGTTATAATAAAGGGCTCCAAAAGATTGTTGAAAATATAAATGTTGTCATTGATGAAGCATCCACAGGTACTAAAAGGGAAGCACAATCAGATGACGAATCACTCCCTTCTAAAATCCAATAAGTTGTAGGAGAAGAAGAAGAGGAGCATCAAAAAAAGGAAATGAAAATACAAGTGTGTCAGAAAATACCATCAAGGTATGTTCAGAAAAATCTTCCTGAATCTGAAATTCTAGGTGATAAGGAAGCATGAATGCAAACTAAAAGAACTTTTGTTGGATTATTTGGTCACTTAGCCTTACTATCCACAAGTGAACCTCAAAATGTGAATCAAGCAAGAAAATATGAATCTTGTGTTAAGGAAATGAATGAAGAACTTGATCAACTAGGAAAGAACCATACATGGGAACTTGTAACAAGGCCTCATAATAAAAATGTAATTGGGACAAAGTGGGTGTTTAAGAAAAAACTAAATGAAAACGCAAAAGTAATTCGAAACAAAAGAAGACTTGTATGCAAAGGTTATGCTCAACAATAAGGGATAGACGTTGAAGATATATTTGTGCCCACGACTAGACATGAATCCATAAGAATATTGCTTGCATTTTCCATCTTTCAAAATTTTAAGGTATGTCAAATGGAGGTTAAATTTGTATTTTTAAATGGGCACCTAGAAGAAGAAGTTTATATTGAACAAACTGAAGGATTTATAATTAGAAATGATAAAAATATTGTTTGCAAACTTAAGAAGGAATTATATGGGTTAAAATAGGCTCCTCATGAATGGTATTATCATCTTGATGGGTATCTTCAACAATAGGGATTCAAGATATGATCTATAGATAGAAATCTATATATCAAATACAACAAAGGCAAACTTTTGGTAGTAGTGGTTTATGTTGATGACATCATGTTTGGAAGCAATGTTGAATCTATGAGTTAAGGGTTTTCTTCATCCATGCAGCGGGAATTTGAAATGTCTTTACTGGGTGAGCTAACATACTTTCTTGGTCTTCAAATTCATCAAACTAAGGATGGTATCTTCCTTTCTCAAACCAAGTATCTCAAGCAGATTATAAAGAAATATGGAATGGAAGACTGCAAGCCTGTATACATACCAATGGTAATAGGATACAATCTCAACCAAAATGATGGTTCTCCTATAGTTAATTAATCAAAATACTGATCTATGATTGGTAGCTTGATTTATCTTATAGGTACAAGACCAGAAATTACGCATGTAGTTGGCATAGTTGGATGATTCCAAGAAAATCCTAAGGAAAATCATCTTAAGAAATTAAGAGGATATTCAAGTATTTGCAAGGCACTCAATATCTTAATCTATGTGTTGAAAATTGTAGCAACAATTTCTCAATTTGATTTTGCTTGGATTAAATTGATAAATTTTGAATTTCCACATCATCAGACAACTTGGATGCAGTTAACTTGTGTGACATGGCTTGGGCTAGCCATTTTACTCAGTAAATTCAAGCTGGAGGAGTTAAAGTTCATTAAGCATGTATGATTGCTAATTTGTAGCAATCAAGGTTAGTTATCTCAAGGTGTTTTCAGTTAAACTAGTTCCAACTTTTAGAGGAATTAGGGGAAGGTCAGTTAAGCTGTGGGACTTCATTCAAACTTAGTGATCATCCAAATAACTGATCAATTAGCCCAAAATAACTAGTGCATGCAGAAAATTTGAGTTACACAGTTGAGGTGGAGATTCCAAGGCTGTGTAACATCAGTTGTAGACTAGTCTTGAGTGTGCAAGTTTTGCATGCAGTCAGATGATTGCCCTAAAGGAATTGTTAAATTCAATTGAGGAAATTTGCTAACTAATAGGGGGATAATTCCTCAAGGAACAATGCAAGGAAATATGATCTCAATCTGAGGGAAAATTTGACTAAGTTTGGGTTAGAGGCCTTCAATGAGTAGGGGGATAGGTTGTGCACTTGCAAGGTGAGATCAATTGAGAAAATCAATTGTAATACATCTCTATTTCATTTGATTAATGCAAGAGGAATTAGGGTTTTTATCAAAATTATTTCCCCAAAGAAAAATACTTGTTGCATGTGTGTTATTCCTTCTTGCATGTCTAAATTGTTTTTTCTAAATTGTGAAATAATGTCTACAAAGCAGTAGTGTAGATCCATTTCTTGTGATTTTGATTAAAATTTCATGAGCAACTGCAAATATACAATCTAATTTCTACATGGTATTAGAGCTCGATTCACATTAGAGAAGGAAATTTGAAGTTATATCTCATAGGTTCAAACTTGAAGATCATTGTAACGGGATTTCTTCAGAGCTAAGAAAATGGCCTTCAACAGACTAAGGCTAGAGTATCCCTTGGAAGGCACGTCTATTTTTTTCATGGAAGGACCGCATGGAGGAAGTATTGGATGAAAATGGGTTGCTCTAATATATCAAGATAGATGTTGCAAAACAACAACCGTTTAATGCCCATAACCTTGCTTAGTGGAAGAAATATGCAGCCAAGGCGAGGAGAACCATCTTGAAGGGAGTATGGGATCATATTGTCCCGAATCTCCACGGAAACGAAACATCATTTGCGATATGGAAAGCAATGAAAGAATTGTTCAAGAATAGTAGTGACCACAGGAAGTTGGCGCTCAAGGATAAACTTCAAAGTATCAAGATGAAAAAGAATGACACAATTTTGAAGTATCTGAGCAAGTTTACACAGTGTCATAATGAACTCGGCGAGGTTGGTGTTAATGTACCTGAAGAAGACTTGTTAACCTTAGCCCTTATGGGCCTTCCCAAGAGCTGGCATAACTATCAAGATTCAGTTAATGGCAGGGAGAAACTACCGAGTTGGGAGTGGTTATGGTTTGATTTAGTATAGGAAGAAATAAGGTGGAATACCAGAGATGAGACTTCATCCAAGGGTGAGGATGAAGAAAACTTTGCATTGGATGGAAAGTAAAAGAAGAGAAATGGGAATAATTTCCAATCCAAACCAAAATCTAGTCAAGGGGGAAAGAAGAAAGATTTGTCAAAAATTAAATGCTTCTATTGTCATGAATTCAGGCACTATGCCATGAAGTTTCCACACAAGAAGACAAGGAAGAAGACCTCAGGAGCAGCAGAAGGTGAAGCCTTGGCTTCACATTTTGAGCTTTACTTTATCCTGATTGCATGCATGTCCAACACAGTAATGGGGAGTGTGTGCTACTTAGACTCAGGTGCATCATCCCATATGATGGGGAATAGAGACTTTTTTAGTGATCTCGAAGAAAAATATTTGCAGATGCGCATCAAGGCGGGGGACAATGGAAGGTATAGCATGACCAAGATAGGCACAATCACCTTTTAGAGGGAGTTGGGATCCCCCCTCAGGCTCAAGGATGTCATGTTCATTTTGGGCCTAAACAAAAATCTCGTCTTTGTTGCAGTTTTTGAAGACCATGGTTATGATGTGATCTTCAACAAATGAAAGGAATTCTTGAGACACATAGCCATGGGATAGGTGAAACAGATTGGGGTTCATGTGAAGAACTTGTACAAGCTAGATGTGGAGGATTGTGTTGCACTGAGCACAAAGGCGGAGAAGGTGTAGATCCGCAATGCCATTGAACTTTAACATAGAAAATTTGGTCATTTGCATCATGGTGCTTTGAAGATCATGCAACAAATAACCATAGGCCTCTCCAAATGAGCATTTCAGCAGCAGAATGTATGAAAATGATGTACTTTGGGAAAGTACACAAAATCCACATTCCATATTCATGACAAAAAAGGACACGCAATCCTTGAAAGGATCCACTTTGATGTTTGTGGACCTTTCTCGACAACCGCCAATGCCAGGCACAAATATTTTGTCATTTTTATTGATGACTTTTCACAAAAGTGTTGGATCTTCTTCATGCGGAAGAAGGATGAGACATTCTTTAAGTTTGTAGAATTCAAGGCACTTGTTGAGAAAGAAACAGGAAAAAATGTGAAGGCTCTTAGGAGTGATAATGAAGGTGAGTATGTGTTGAATGAATTTAAAAATTTATGTGTAAAAGTAGGCATTCGACGAGAGTTGATAGCACCTCACAACCCACAGCAGAATGGGGTGGCTAAGAGGAAGAACCATATCATTGTGGGAGTAGTGAAGGTGATGTTGCATGATCAAGGCCTACCTTTGCATTTGTGGGTTCAGGCATGCAACATAACAGTCTATTTGTAGAACTGGAGTCCGCATTGGATTCTTAGCACGATTAAATTTGAGGAGTATTTATCGGGGAGAAAGTTGAATGTGTCACACTTCAGGATTTTTGGAGCCTCTATTCACTGCCATGTCTCCAAAGAATCAAGGAAGAAGCTAGAGCTAACAGTGGAATTGGAAGTATTTGTGGGTTACGCAGAAACTCCCCACAACTACCATGTGTACTTTCCATCCCTAAAAATGATAGTTGTGTGAAGAGGTGTAAAATATGATGAAGACAAAGCCACATGCTGCTCTTTTAAGAGTGAGCTTTAGATCCCATCAGAAAAGGATCTTTTATCTCCAAAAGAAAGACCTAAATAAGTTGTGTAGCAGCCACAAATTGAGAATCAGAAAATGGAGACAGACACTCAAGCATAACCATCCACAAAATCCATTTATATTATTATATATGGGGCTTTAAACATTCCGTAGAGTTTTCTAATTCAAAGAATAAGAGGTATCACAGTAAAAACCCTGTTTGAGTTTTCTAATTCAAAGAATAAGAGTATAATACAAGATATTGCATGGCTTACCGTTAAATTCCATTTGGGTTATGTCTTAGAATGTCGTACTATAACGATGGCCAGAAATATTGAAATTAATTTCAAATTCCTTGATTAAGTCAAAATGGCATCCCATAAAGATCTTGAAACCAAAATCTACGATCTCATGGAAATGAAATTGAATTTGAAGGATGAGGGTGACACATTATCCTTTATGATGTCTTTTCATTTAAACGAAATATATTCGAGTTAGGCTTTTTCCTTTTTTCTCTTAAATTTTAATTTTGGTATTTCAAACAAAATTAAAAATTACAATTTTATGATTGTCAAGTAGCATTTAACTTAGAATCATTGTCAAGCTTTTGTAGCTTCGGGAGTTGTAGGGTTGGTTTGCATGCTTCTTGGGAGCTTCTTTGTAACGAGGTTATCTCTTGAATTCTTCAGTAGTAGGAGCAAAATGGTGCTGATATCCTGGTTTATATCAAAATTTAAAAAAATAAAATAAAAACTAAAATATTGTTGAAATTTTGCATAAGAACAAACACCATCCATTAATAAATAAAATCAATAAGACATTATAATTATTTTAATTACACATTTCACACCATACACAATATTAAAAATTTAAAATGGATGATTATTATTATATAAAATTAATAAAAATAATAAAATAAGTAGAGTAAATGATAAGAATAATTTAAACTTATGTATGTTAGAAAATATAAACTAGCACAACCATATTAAAAATATTAATGTGCTTGATATATGTTTAAGAGTACAATTTATATCTACCATTGATTACATATATAATAATAAAATAATATTTACAATAGTTATTATTTTTATTATTATTATTATAATTTATATTAATAATTATTTAATATTAAATGTAATTTATTATATTTAAATTTATATTATATATAAATTATTTATTTTTAATAACATTTATTTATATTAATTAATGATAAAAATCTATAATAACAATAATACTTAGTATTATTGTGTATTTTAAAATGAATTAGAAAAAGTTTTTTAGTAGAAATCACATAAGAGAAATTTTTAGTCGACGTGTTTCAAACTAACAAGTGTGGTTCATCATCAGGACCAAATGAAAACACAGACCATGGAAAAGGCTTAAATAGAGAGCAATGTAAAGACTAAAATTTCAAGTAACGGCTATATTGGAACAATAGTATTTTTATTATGATATTAATTTATTAATATATTAAAAACAAATATTATTAAGAAATGGCTAGTTTTGAAAATTAATATTTAAATTATGATATTAGTTTATTAATTTATTAAAAATAAATATTAATAATAGATATCATTTTTTGGGATTCAACTGCGTTAAGTCATTCATCTATGACCATTTCCATGAGGGGTAGTTGTTGAAATATGGCAACAAGAATATTCCAATTTAATTTGTCCTTGAATTAAATTGTGAATTAAAATCAAATTTAGTCTTAACAACTACTTGAAAATAATTAATTAAGTTATTTTGACTTAATTAGTTGGAGAAATTCAAGTTAGAATTCTTTTTGAATTCATGCAACAATTATCCCTTAAATTAAGGAGGTAAGACTTAAATTAAAGAGATAATATTGAGTTATATTTGAGTTGTAATTAGTTAACTCAGTTTACTGAGCTAAGTCTAGTTAAATTAGTTCCAAACGGTTTGAGGAACTAATTGTGAGTTATCAGTCAGTTGATGCATGTATGCACTCAAATAGTGTACACCAGTTAACTGAAGATTCCCTCATCAGAAATTCATGCATGTCTATTATGAGAAAGACTTAGTTGAGATTAAAGACAAGGACAGTGTACTATCAGTTGCATGTGTTTTCTTATAAAGAAAACTCATGCATGTAGAAGGAATGATTCCTTGAGGATTGCTCAGTTCTGACAATGTGTGAGATCAGGAGATCATCCACTTAGTAAATCGAGTTTTTCCACTTTGTTGATGGAGATCATCTCAGAGGAACAACACAAGGAAATAGGAGCTTGGAGGGCAGAGACGAAGGCTTGTGAGAAGCCAGGATTGCCTGTGAGCATCTGTGAGGATTGTACTAAGAGCTGGCTAGTTGTGAGCGCTAAGGCTTTGTATAATTCCTATGTATTTCGACCTTGTATGATAATACAGATAGTGGGGTTTTTAGCTGAGGCTTTCCCCAAAGTATTTTCATGTGTATGGTTCATTGATTCTTCTTCTTCTGGTTATATGTGTTCAGATAGATCTTGCTCGATCTTTTAAGCTTCTGCAAATTGATAGTAGAAGTAGGTTATAGTATTCTGCTTTGATTTATATTGCAATATCGGGTTAACCTACAATCAGAGTTTCTACATGGTCTTAGAGTGAGATTTGTAGAGAATTTGCAGAATTTCTACATGGTATCGGAGCCAGGTTTATCGGAGCTGTGAATAATATACTGACAAGAGAATTCAAAGTTTGAAGTTCACGGTTGCAGGTGCAAATCGAATTCATATCATACTTCAAGGTTGGCCAATGGCGTTCTATAGCTTGAGACTGGAGTATGCCTTGGAAGGTAGCTCGAATTACATAGCATGGAAAGATAGAATGGAGGTTGTATTAGAAGACAATGGCTTGAAGGAATTCATTGATCAAGAAATCCAAAAGCCAGCTTCAACTAATGCATAAGAGTTACCTGAGTGGAGGAAGTGTGTGGTAAAGGCGAGACGGATCATCCTTGAGGGAGTTCGAGACCATATTGTCTCGAGTCTCCATGGGAAGGATACTCCATTTTCAATGTGGAAGACATTAAAGGACCTCTGCCAGAACAATAGTGACCAGAGGAAATCGGTGCTCAAGGATTAGCTTTGAAGAATAAAGATGGAGAAAGGCGATACTATTTCCACATATCTAAACAAGCTCACCACCTACAGAGATGAGCTTAGAAATGTGGGAATAACTACTGTCGATGATGATATGGTGAGCCTCGCTCTCCTTGGCCTTCCAAAGAGTTGGAATAGCTACAAAGACCCTGTGAACGGAAGGGAGAAACTACCAGATTGGGAACGACTATGGTCAGATCCGATGCAGGAGGAGCACATGAGATGGTTCTTAATCCAAGGATGATGATAAAGAAAATCTGGCCTTACCAAGTAAGGCAAGGAAAGGAAAGGGGAAGGTTTCCCATTCCAAATAAAATTCTTTTCATGGAGGGAAGAAGGGTGACAAGTCTAAAGTGAGATTCTTTAATTGTCACGAGATGGAACATTATGCGACTAATTGCCCATAGAAGAAGTCCAAGAAGGGATCCTCGGAAGGATCGGAAGGTGAGGCATTAGTCTCTCAGTTCGAAATGGACTTTACCCTCATCGCACACATGGTGTCATCGATGATGGGTTGTGTTTGGTATCTTGATAGTTGAGCCTCATTCCACATGACTGGTGATAAAAGTTTATTCAATACCTTGGAGGAGAAAGACCTCAAGATGCGCATAGAGATGGGTGACGACGGAAGCTACAATGTTTCAAGAGTGGGCACGATTGCTTTTAAGAGGGATCATGGAGCTCCTGTCACCTTGACAGATGTGAAGTATGTGCCTAGACTGAAGAGAAACTTGGTATCGGTCACAATGTTAGAGGAAAAAGGCTATGATGTTGTCTTGAGTAAAGGAAAGGTGTTCCTAAGACACATAGCCACGGGTCAGACCAAGAGGATAGGGATTCGAGTGAAGAATATTTATAAACTAGAGGTAGATCATTATGCAACATTGAGTATGAAAGTAGAATTGGTGCAAAACCAAGACATTGGCAGGTTGTGGCACAGGCAGTTGGGCCATTTGCATCATGGTTCTTTAAAGATAATGCAGCAGATATCTACAGGATTTCCCAAATGTAAGCTTGAGAAAGTTGACACATGCCAAGGTTGTACCTTGGGAAAGTACACCAAGTCTTCCTTTCATGATCGAGACAATCAAGCAAAGGCTATCTTAGAGTGAGTTCATATTGATGTGTGTGGACCATTCTTGACAGCATACATAATGAAGCAAAGGTATTTTGTAATTTTCATTGATGACTATTCTCATAAATGTTGGATTTATTTCATGCAGAAGAAGGATCAAACCTTCACAAAGTTTTGTGAGTTCAAATCTTTGGTCGAGAAAGAGTCACGGAAGAATATCAAGGCCTTGAGAAGTGACAAGAGTGGATAATATGTCTCTCAAGAGTTTAAGGACTTATGTGCAACGGAAGGAATTAACCCACAGTAGAATGGGGTGGCTGAGAGGAAGAACATAACTATTGTAGGGGTAGCACAGGAAATGCTGCATGACCAAGGCCTACCACTTCACTTGTGGGTTGAGGCATGCAACATAGTGGTCTATTTGCAGAATAGAAGCCCACATCGTATACTTGGGATGAAGACACCAGAGGAAGCTTTCTCTGGTAAGGGACCAAATGTGGG
Source organism: Pinus taeda (assembly GCA_000404065.3). Lineage (NCBI taxonomy): Eukaryota > Viridiplantae > Streptophyta > Pinopsida > Pinales > Pinaceae > Pinus > Pinus taeda. The sequence continues at coordinate 95,564 of APFE030307674.1, forward strand.
TCACTTCAGGATCTTTGACTCATCAATATATTGTCGTGGGACAAAGGATGCATGGAAGAAGCTTGAGTTGATAACAGAGTTGGGGATACTTGTGGGGTACACCGATACACCTCACAACTATCGGGTGTACTTGCCTACTAGCCAGAGGATAGTGGTTCGCAAAGATTTCAAGTTTGATCAGCAGAAGGCCATGCAAGATTCCCTTGAGAGGGAGCTCCAACTACAGGTTGTGGAGGAACTGTTGGTTCCTAAGGAGGAGGAGCCTTAGATTAATGTGGAGCATCCACATGCAGAGGTTCTAGGAGTGGAGACATCCACTCAAGCAGAGTCTTCCAGAGATGGATGGAAGTGCACAAGAGAAGTTGATAGATTGTTGAAGGATGTGAGAGAGAATGTGTGAGCACCATCTTCTCAGCGCAGACAAAGGAGGTCACCTAAGAGGTACATTAGATACATGGCCCTTGCTAGGGAATGTGTTGAGACCGACTCATCTTCCTTTGAGGAAGAAGTGCAACAGCCGATTTGGGTTGATGCTATGGTGGAGGAGTATTAATCCATAGTTCGTAACAGTGTTTGGGACGTGATTCTTAGACTGAAGAACAAGTTAGTTGTGAGTTCTCGTTGGCTTTACAAGGTAAAGAAAGTTGCTGATGATGGGAGGATCATGTTGTTGCAGCATAATTCCTTTCTTGTTGAGAGGGAGTGTTGAAATATGGCAACAAGAATATTCCAATTTAATTCGTCCTTGAATTAAATTGTGAGTTAAAATCGAATTTAGTCTTAAAAGCTAGTGGGAAATAATTAATTAAGTTATTTTGACTTAATTATTTGGAGAAATTCAAGTTAGAAGTCTTTCTAAAGTCATGCAACAGTTATACCTTAAATTAAGGAGATAAGATTGAGTTATATTTGAGTTGTAATTAGTTAACTCAGTTTACAGAGTTAAGTCTAGTTAAATTAGTTCCAAAACTGTTTGAGGAACTAATTGTGAGTTATCAGTCAGTTGATACATGCATGCACTCAACTAGGGTACTCCAATTAACTGAAGATTCCCTCATTAGAAACTCATGCATGTTTATTCTGAGAAAGACTCAGTTGAGATTAAAGATAAGGACATTGTACTATCAGTTGCATGTGTTTTCTTATTGATCTGAAATGAGGGTTTAACATCTTGTTTCACTTACAAGAACCTCTCACTCCAAATCTTAACAATTATTTGATCTAGCTTATGTTGACAATTGTAGAATTGAGTACTTGAAACAAGTGTATGTCTTTGATTATTTTTTAACTGTTTAAGTTCTTTAAGTTGATTTATTTTTGCTGATATTAGACACACATAATAGCCATATAATGCAGCAAATAAACATCAACACATAACAACAAATTTAATCTAGGAGTTCACCCGAATATCGTGGGCTACGTCTCCTTGAGCTTCTGTCAATTTGACTTGGCTCTTTGGGATTATGGCTTCAATTCTTTTACAAGTTCCACACTCAAAACCAATGGTTATTGACTGAACCAATGGGCTTAGAAAACCATATATATCCCTGTCATGGCTGTCATCATTCTACAAACAGATTTGAGGTCCCTTAGACTTGATTCCTTCAATCGGTGCACTGAAATTCCCTGAGCTTCTAGATGGCACAAACTCCTTCAGAATTCTTCAACTGTCTCTGAACCTCTTCTACTATCTCCAGCACATATCATACATCAACAATAGACTGTTCATTTTCTCAAAATGAGCACTGCATCCCCAATCTAGGCCTTCCTCCACGGATGGCACTCGACTGCCTCAAACTTACCTATAGCATCTCGGCCTTTATAAGTCTTCAAATGCTTTTGTAAACCATTTCAATGAAGGCTCATTGCAGTCAAAAATGACTATTGGTTTATTGAGAACGGATACAAGTAGCTCCTGCAATTGCCTCCAACCTGTGGTGGCCCTGAGCTCCAAAATCTCCCTGGATGAAAATCTCCTTGAAGATGGCTTCTTCAGCTTCTCTGGACTATTCCATTAGCTTCCGAAGGCCTCAATTAACCTAGCTAGCCTCTTGGTTCACTCTCTTAGGTCGAAAATCACTTCTGGAGTGCATTTAGACAGTTTCTCCTAGAAATACTCCACTAATTTTGGCTAACTGGAGTTAATTGTGGTTAAATTTGGCATAAGCCCTAAATTTCTCCACTCCGCCGACTTAACCATTAGGGCTTGTTACACAGTAAAATGTCACTGCCATCATGTCAGTCTCCCTACTGTGCCATAAAATCACATTCACCTCACTTATGCTCTCTAAAATGGTTAAAAACCCTCTTTGCCTAAGTTAATTGAATCATCGTGTCTGTTTGTTGAATAACCGCGCTGACAGGCGGAGGATAATGTAACTGCTGCGCTGCCAACGCGGAAGCACACGTGTTTTCCGCGCTGGTCCAATTTCACGGACAGCGCGCCCTCCGTTTGTATCATTGTGCGCTGACCAGACCTCTTCTATAGTTGATTTGCGGTGCCAGCGCGCCAGCCCAGTTTTGCACCCGCGCTGATCCTGTTTAGGCGAGTTTGTTCTAACAGCCAACCTTCCAGATGACTCCAGACTTGGTTGTTAGCATTGTTGAGG
>APFE030307674.1:125920-146757 GCA_000404065.3 Pinus taeda
GTAGCCACGTTGGTGCAGGCCGTGGACTGTTTCCCTCTCTGAGGGTTTTAACCACGTCAAAATACTGGTGTATTGATCTGTGATCTGTTTGTGAGCGGTGTCCTTTTGGTGTTCTGTCTGAGGAGCTTACCCTGTAAATTCCTACATATTCCTATGTATTTCCACCTTGTATGATAATACAGATAGTTGGGGATTTAGCTAAGGCTTTCCCCAAAGTATTTTCATGTGTATGGTTCATTGATTCTTCTTCTTCTGGTTATATGTGTTCAACTCGATCTTGCTCGATATTTTAAGTTTACGCAAATTGATAGTAGAAGTAGGTTATAGTATTCTTCTTGGATTCATGTTGCATTATCGGGTTAACCTACAGTCAGATTGTCTACATGGTCTTACAGTGAGATTTGTAGAGAATTTGCAGAATTTCTACAGTAGTTGTAAGTGGCTTATTTCTCATGATTTTTGAATAGTCCACTTAGCACTCATCGCGAAAACCCCCAATACTTAATTAAAAAGAGTGAAGGGAACTCTACTTGAATGGTTCATGAGGCACAATAGTTGCTAAGGTTTTGCAAATGAGGTAGCAAGCAAGTGGGCTTGAGTGTAGGGAAAACTCCACAGTTAAGCGCGCTTGAGCCAGAGGTGATCTGGGATGGGTGACCTCCCGAGAAGTCCTAGTTACATGGGTGAAAGCGCCGAAAGTGATGATTGACACTATGCGATTTATTTCACTAGTTTCAATCCCACTTCTTCGCCCTTGTGAGAATCACTCAATGTAATGAATGTTAAGTGGACTATTCAAAAATCATGAGAAATTAGTTAGTTACAACTACCTCTCATGGAAATGGTCACAGATGAATGACTTACTTAATGCAGTTGAATCCCAAAAAATGATATCTTATACGAAAACCCTCAATACTAAATATTAATAAATAACGATTAGTTTTTGAAAAATAATATTTAAATTAATTTATTAAAATCAAAATTATTAAAAAAACTATAAGAATAAAAAATCAAAGTCAAACTCGAGGGAATTCAAAATTATAAAAAATGAGTCACAAACCCTAATCCATAAAAAGGTATTTAATAAATAAATTTAATTAATGGAAATAAAAAAACTGAATTAAAAATAATTAATGGAAAATAAATAAAATAAAACAAAACATACAAAAGTCAAAAGACATTATATATATATATATATATATATATAAATTATATATATATTATATATATATATATATATATATACAAAGAAAAGTAATCAATAAATAAAACAAGGTCAACAATAAATATGGGTTGAGCCTCATAAACAAATAAGAAAATTACTAAAAGGAGTTAGGAATGAATAGGATGATAAACACTTAAGAAAACACGAAGGATCAAGAAAATAAACTCTAATGAAGAATAAATCAACAACAAATACTATAAAAAGGACACCAATACCTACATAGATAAACAAATAAACAAAATAAATCCCAAAAAGAAACCTAAAAAACTAGGAGGACAAGAGAGGGAACCAACTTCTAGTAATATTCCAACCATTGTCTCTATTCAAATTATTGGGTCTTTTTTGAATTTCTAGGGCCTCCCTCAATTTACGATGATGGAAATGACTAACCCTAGCAATGCTTTGGGCCTCCTCAATGCATATGTGATGCTTAGATTTATATGCATGCTTTGCCAGAATAGAGGAGCGGGTCCTGCCATGTTTGATGTTAGCGGCATGCTCACAAATCCTTTGATTAAATGAGCGACTAGTCTCACCAATGTAGGGAATCCCCCAAGAGCATGGAATAACGTAAACACCCTTCATATTCTTGGGGTACACTGGGTCTTTTACAGATCTAAGGGAGATCCGGATGGTATTTAAATGCCTAAAGGTTGAAGCCACCTAAATACCATCCTGAGCTCCCTTAGGTCTGTAGAAGACCCAGTGGACTCCAAGGATTCAAGGATTCCTTTTAATTGTAAGAACAATGATTCCTTTTAATTGTGGCTTTTAATTACCTTTCAATTTACTTAAAGAGACAACCAAAAGACTATTCATTTAACTGTTAACCGAGGGTTTGTAAGGGAACTTGCAAATTGTCATACACAATATATATATGCTAGTACAATTGTGTATGTTTCTTGAATTTGTAATAAGTAAATGATTGTCACAATTCGAGATAGACATTTTTTCAAGTCACCTCATGCCTTCGATCCTTCAATTCTTGAATTTGTAATAAGTAAATGATTGTCACAGTGATAGACATTTTTTCAAGTCACTTCATGCCTTCAATCCTTCAATCCAATCTACACTTGTAAGAATGTAAATCACGTTGTTTAATTTATGTTAGAGAAAAGTAAATTGCAGAAAAGTAAATCAACTTGTGGGAAGAATAAATCACATCAACATCTAAAAATGACTTTGTCAAGTCTCAAAAATGATCTGAATTGTTGTAACTAATATGTAGTTACATGTGCAATGGAAATGCATTTAATAAAAAAATCATTAACTCACACTTAAAAAAAAAAATGAAACCATAAACCAAATTCATACACTAACTAATTCAAACTATTTTAAAAAACATAATTTTTAAGATTTTAGAAATAAAACAATGCTAAAGCTATATGAGAATAACAAAAAAAACACTAACCCACATAATGTTATAATTCCAAAATTGTAAAAATTAGTAATTTATTAGAATTGCAACCATACCAAAAATAAAATACATATCTAAATAAATAAAAATAGAAATGTTCACTACAATTAAATTATAGATATAAACAATACTTTACTAAAGAAGGGGGCCTTCCTCCTTGGAAAAGACACTAGTTAGAAAACTGATAAAATGGGGCCTCCCGCCTCCCCCCTTAGAAAAGACACTGGTTAGAAAAGTGATAAAATGGGGCCTTCCCCCGTAGAAAAGACACTGGTTAGAAAGGTGATAAAATGTAAATCCTCACGAAGCCATTAATGAAATAGGAGAAAATTCATTGAAAATTGCAAAAATAAAATCCTCATTTCTAATTACAAACTACTACGAGCTTGAAACTTACAAATTCTTTCTCTCTTCTCTCAAAGAAAGCGAGATATTTTATAAAAAGTATATTCTTTTTGAAATAAACCAAATCAATAGATGGGCAGCCATGAAAATCAAATCCTTCATCCTATTACATCCATTAAAGAATTACTGATTTTAGATACGATTGTGAAAATTTTGAAAGCGAATTAGTTTTATTTTATATAACTACATTGTGCTAAACATGGATATATGCTTTCATTACATTACAACAATAATGGAATGGATATATGCATGCGAGTAAAGAGGAATGCTCTGGTTTCCAGGCTGTTAACTCTGTGCTTCAGAAGACGAGGAAGAGGACGCACCCTCTGCTGTGGAAGAGAAACCCGTGCCGCAAGGCAACATGAAATTTGTTGTGGTAAATAAATCTGGTTTAGAAAGTATTTCAATGACCTCACTCATGGAAGGTCTCACATCCTTTTCATATTGCACTCAGGGTAGTGTTGTTTTTAAGACTCTCTCCACCTCTTTCAAAATTTCCATGCAATTTGGGATCCACTACTTCCTCAATCCCTCTCCCTTTTCTCATCATTGCAGACACCCACTGCACCAAATGTCCACATTTTTGGACTGTTGAATTGGATAACGAACTTCGTCTAGTCACCATCACTAGCAAAACAATCCTGAAGCTATAAACATCCACCTTCGCCATGATTGGCAGATTCATCGTCCACTCCAATGCTAAGTAACCCCGAGTGCCTCTAATTGTGGAGAAGGAGAATGCTCGAGCTCTGTCTACTAGCTTTGATAAACCAAAGTCAGAAACCTTGGGACAAAATTTCTTGTCCAGAAGTATGTTTCGAGGCTTGATGTCAAGTGCATAATCAATTCCAAACATTCTTCATGGAGGTAGGATAAACCCTTACCCATGCATATTGCAATCCCAAATCTTTCTTTCCGGCCCAAAACTTTATCATTGTTTTCTGTAAACAGATACTTATCCAGAGACCCATTGTCAACATACTCATAGATGAGCAACCTGTGTTTTCTTTCCGCACAGAATCCAAACAAACGAACTAGATTCATGTGATGGACTCTCCCAATCATACTCACTCCTTCCCAAAACTGATCATGACCTTGGGATAGCACTTCTAGCTGCTTTACCGCCAGGGGTTAAATTTGACGGGTGACCCTACCCGTCAAGGAATTTGTTTATGAAATTTTTATTTTTAAACTGCGCATCATATGACTTTTAAAATTTATTTGTACAAGTTTCATCTAATTTCAAATTGTACTCATAATTGTTCAAATTTTCCATTCTTTGTTGTACCATTCGGCTCAAGTCTCATTGCTACACTTTGTTTTGAGACCTGCTGATCAAATTTTTCTACAAATTTTCCAAATTGTTCAAATGTTCTGAGTTTTTTTGTTTAAAATGGAAATAGTGATAAAATAGATGGGAAATATATATAGAAACAACAAAAAATAATATTATGAAGTGAAAACATATATATTCATAATTACTTTCACGTGAAAATAATGAATGTTAGTATTGTTGCAACAAATTTGACAAAAATAATTCACTCACACATACCATGTTTTCCATTTGAGTCACTACCATGTTAATCCCATTAAAAGAACAATAGTTGTGAAATAATTTTCATACCAAAAACATAATGTGCATGAACTATGTAAATGTTCAAAAAGTAGATTCAATATCACCATGTACACAAACTAAATTTTGGATAGTTTCACCAAAAGAGGTAATTGTCAAAACACCACTATTACAAACATAAAAATAAAAGAAAAAACTTTAAATATTTACGGTTCTCCTTTCTTTAGCATCTTTCCAGATGTCAAATACCCTATCCCATTCCACCTTCAATGAATCAAGCCCTGTTAGAGACACCCGCATCAAGGCATCTAATGCAACTAATGATAGTTTTGTTCTTCGGACATCCTTTATTATGTTTTGTCTTGAGAATCCTCTCTCACAAGCAACTGTACTTGCAGGAATAGTAAGTATCGCCTGCCATAATTTTGACATGCGAGGAAAATTTGTATGCAACCTTGTAACATAAAAAATCCTCCATGCATCTTTCATGGATGATCCCTTGCAATTAACACGAAGCGTGTCAACAAATGGATGCAACTCTTTCAAACAAGCCTCAAAATCAAATGTAGTTTTGTTTTCTTCACTTTGATAATAAGGATGTTGTAAGTGTTGAAAAATCTTTTCGAGCCAATGCTTTGAATTTCGTTCTCTGCCATGAACATCCTCTAAATAATGGCAAGGGCTAAAAAATCTTGCTGAGTTGAAAAATGCAAGATCAGGGAATCTTCCGTTCATATTCTCTACGAGAGCTTGAACATAATCTTTTGCAAGTTGTTTGCAACTTTCTATTGAACCTTCAATACACAGTTTCCATGATTGTTTTTGTATATCAACACAATCAACATATGCATGTGGAATTGCTAAAAATCGTAATTCATGCTTGTGAACAAGCCCCTCCTTATCAAAAATTTCTAGAAAGCCAAATTTAGAGGCATCTATAAATTTAGATAAATAACATGTGCCATCTACAAATGTGTTGCTTCTTAAAAACCACCTTTTCAAAGTGTTTACCGTGACATCTATGGCTTCCCCTAAAGAGCTGACATCAATTTACTCTTCTTGGAATTTCTTGTTCAACTTGTTTAATTCACACATTATATCTGCAAGAATATGTAAACAAAATTGTACTGAAAAGATTCTTGCCTTATCATACCATGAGTCTTTTCTCTCATTTTTCCACAATGTTAATATGGGAGGCATAAGTGCAACAAGTATTTCAATGACTTGTCCCCTTGAAAGCCATCTAACTCCATGGATTTGAAGAGCTTGAAGAGTTTCAAGTTGCATAAGTTCCTGTAGAGCAATAAGTTGACTATTTCTTTTCGTAGAATTTTGCAGCCAAGAATATACCTTATTTGCTAATTTCTGAACAAATAATAATTCAGGTATTTTTTTTGAAGCATCTGATGCAGCTAAGGCTTCACGATGAGCAATGCAATGAACACCTACAAGATTAGGTACATATTTCTTCAAGAAAGCGATAAAACCATTTTCATTACCAATCATTGAAGAAGCACCATGTGTGGAAACTCATATCAATGTTTCCGTTGGGAGTAGTCTACCTAGGCGGTAGAATGGCCCGTTTTCCGGCACCGGCCAGAAAATCGTCCGGCTCCGGCCGCCGGATGATTCCTCCACCCTCTGCCACCCTCCCCTACGCGCGCCACCCTCCTTCCTCGCCACCCTCCCCTAGCAATCCTGACATTCCGGCACAATGGATCCGATCGCAGTTGTATCCTGACATCCCCTGACAGATCGGGGACGAGCTGGAATGTCAGGAGAGGAAAGTTATTGCGATCTCGCGGTTGCTCCCTCACTCACCTTCCTCCTCGACTCGGCGCCCGGAGCTCTGCAATTCCTCCACTCTGCAATTCCGCTCTGCAGCTCCAAACCCAGGTGTTATTCCGATCCCGCGGTTGCTCCCTCACTCACCTTCCTCCTCGACTCGGCGCCCGAAGCTCTGCAATTCCGCTCTGCAGCTCCAAACCCAGGTACCGTTCGCTAAGAAATCAATGGGGTTCTCAAAATTAATCTGCAAAAATGGTTTCCTTGAAAACCCTTCTATGAAAATTCTCTTTGAAAAAAATTGAAACGCCGGTGTTTAACTACTCGTGGACAGTGGATTTTCTCAAAGGATATTTGGGCAGGTTGCTCATTGTCATGTCTTGAATGCGTTTCAGGATTGGTACAGCCGCCCTCATAGTGGGATGATCTAAAGGCTCCTTGTGCAAGCATTGTTGAGCCAAGTCTGCCACAATCTTGGCCTCTTGAATTAAGAATCTTGCAATCAGCCTGGGATCCACAATCAACGCCAGACTCCTCTCGTCCTTGACAAACTTCATACTCCACTTTACTAAATTTCTCTCATCCTTAGGACGCCTATGGTTCATATGTTTCCGACCTGTCAACAATTCCAGAAGCATTATTCCAAAGCTCCAAACATTACTCTTAGGAGTCACCAGGCCTCGCGCTACAGTTTCAAGTGCAAGATATGGCGCTGCTGCCTGTATACAAATATCAAAAACCATCTGATTACTACCACTCTACACAAACAAGCCAGAACTAAACACAAAATTATTTATCATAAACGGACCAATATAGAATTTATTCAATTTAATTGACTCACAATGTAGGGGACTTGGGCTTCCAGATTGCATCTAGCAAATCCATAATCAGAGAGCTTGGCATTGAATTCCTTGTCAATCTGGACATTAGTAGCATTGAAATCACAATACATGGCCTGTATCAAGATTACATTGGTTAATTTACAAATATAAATTTGTTTCCCCACATGCCCTCATTTTCAAGGGAAAAAAATGCTTAACAGCATACCTGGAAAGGGCCTTCTTCATGTAGATATGTGAGGCCCTGGGCAACACCAAGAGCTATCTTCATCCTCGTGTGCTAGTCAGTCAGTGAGGGCGATCTATTGCCATAAAGAAGCCCATCCAGACTTCCATGGTGAAGCCTCTCATAAACTAGCATGCGTTCCCCATTCTCCCGTGCATGGAAGCCAATTAATTTGCAGAGGTGAGAATGATCTAAACAAGATATTTTATTCACTTCCATCAAAAATTCCTTGTACATATGCAATCACACAAAACAATCACAATGCAGTCAATTGAGCAACCTATATCACTAACCTTATCGATATTTTCATAGTTGAATTTTTGGAAAAGAATTGTGTTTGCTAATTTAGTTTATTGGCTCCACCCAGAGAGATATAAAGGTTTGAGTTTCCCGGGAAACCAGTGAAAAGATAAATTATCAAACACAATTCCTTTCCAAAAATTCATCTTACAACCTATATCATCCCATAATTGCATAATAATAAATAGAACTATATCACCACATAAACTAGTTACCTGCCTAGTACCGAGAAGACGAGTTACAGTAGCATTTTCTACTCTGTGCTCATCTGTATTTCTCCCCTGTTTCAGAGATGCCCTGTAAACACTTTCTGCAGGTCCTTCATACAAACACCGTTCTGGACTAAAAGAATTGCAGGCTGTGGAGATTTCTTGATATGTGAAACACTGCAACCTAGTAGGTAGTGCTGTGGGGTAGTGATCTTTTGGAGGAGGAAGGGGTTTAGGATCAGAATGAATGAATGTAACCCAAGATTTGGAATTGGTAGTGGTAAGAGATTGTTTATTGATTGGTATGAAGCTTCCTTTTTCCGAAGGGGTCTCCGAGGAGGATTGTTGTTGATGAGCCAGTTTGCATGTTGAGTCACAATCCGAGCAGGTTCAGGAAGGATAAGAGGTTTGTTATCATAGAGGTTGATGGATTTCATTGCTGCAAGTGGAGACTGTTTTCTTTGGAAAAATTTTGACCTATATTTATGTTGAATGAAGCACCCCAATTCCACTGAATAATGGAATCTATATTTATGTTGAATGAAGCACCCCATTTCCACAATTTCAAGATTCCATTATTCAGTGGAAATGGGGTGAATAATGGCAGCCATCAATATGATTCACAGTTATGTTGCTCATGTGGAATGTGAGTTCCCCCATGAAATCCATTGGTTTCTGGAGAAGAGAATGAGCGAGACAACAAATTAGAAAAATGAGTGTAGTGCAGAGGTGACTGAAGAGGGGACGGAGATGATAAACCAAGCTCTGTCTTGGCATTGGAAATCATGGACTGTAAGAGTGTATTAGGCCCAAATGCCAGGTGAATCATATCATGATAACACCTCATTTCTCTTTGTTACTAGCAAAAGTACCACATTCACCATTAGTAAAGGAATACAGCTTCCCAAATCACCCAAAGTACAAGAGAGCAATGACCACTGTAATAGCTATAAGAGAGCAAAATGAAGGTGTTGAATCATGAAGGGATTATGAGAAAAAATAGTTCATTTCACAGAGCCACATCTCGTATTATATTTACCCTAAATCTATAAACCTCTCATACACAAAATCGGTTGCCTGCCAATAAAAATGAATATAATAAAGAATGCTAAAAGTGATATTATCATTCCACATAAAACCAGAAGAAGTATCTCATAAGAACAGGTTACCCCACATCTCCATGACAACATGCCAAATAACTAAGGGATGCCTACCGTAGCCTAATTCATACTGTGCCCAGATTTACATAGGGCCCCTTATGGCCCTTTATCATATGATAAGTATATTTATGTTTTCCCATTGTTATGTTGTTATAAAAATACCTTTTTCATAATCTGTTCATGGACATAATCTGTTCTCTTAAAGTTCATGAAACTTTGTGCTTTGACATGGAATGTTGGGTTGTTTCAGAAGGCTCTAGGTACATTGAGAACATGGGTGCCTGCAAAATTTGAGGAAAGTTTGAGCCTTCATCAGTACAATATTAAAAATATGGGTGCCTGAGGAGCAATGAGGAATGTTTGAGCCTTCATCAGTGCAATATAAAAATATGGGTGCTTGATGAGCACCGAGGAATGTTTGAGCCCTCATCAATGCAAAAGTAAAAGTTCAATTATATGCCACTACTCTCCTGAAGTTTCATGAAATTTTGAACTTTGACATGGAATGTCGAGTTAATTCACATGGCTCTGTAATTGTTCAACAAATTGAATTGTTGGTTCTTTTTACTGCAATGTTTATGTATTTTCTCACGTAATTGTTCTAATACTACAGACTAAGCTGTAACAATGATGTATACACACCACAATTTGGGAATGAATTATTGTTTTGGACATCAATCTAAATTGTTCTTCAAATATATTCTCAAATGTTAGATCTGTTATATGATCAAAACAAATCTAATTTTATTTACGATGTTCATATTTAAGAAAGAAGCTCTTGGGTTCATAGCATCTTGACGTGCAGTTTTCTGAACTTGTTGCTTTTGAACCAAGTCAACCTGAAACATGCACTCTTAGTTATTCTAATGCTTCAATCATGAAATATGTTATCAACTGTAGAGCCAACTTTTCCATGAGTTCTAAAAACATGAAGCAAACAAGACACAAATCAAACCCCTTATTTGGAATTGAAGCCTGATTTGGTATTTTTGAAGAAGGAGTGTTTAATTTAAACTGTCCTAGAATCGTTCTCATCATCAATGTTGGATTGTGAGTTGCTGGCAAGTTTGGAAGTGAGGAATAGGGCATGTGTCTTTGTTGCAGAACCTGGTGGTGCATTTATATATCAGACACCCATATAGCAGTTGTACCTACTGTCAATAAGTTTTTTTTCAAGGACCTGAACAACAACTGTGATTAATGCCTGCTTTCACCCTCTAAGAGAAAGCATTTCAAGTTTTAGCTTCTAGTTGTATTACATATGAGATTTCTCACAACTTGATAGTTCTTATTTACCAAATAGAGAGCACTGTGCTAATGAATTTTCCTGGCAGAGATTAATGAAAGCTTTGTACCATTTTTCTGGGCTATCTATATGTAAGCCGTTTCTCTTATAAATATTGGTAGTTAAGATATGTTAAAATATCAATTTTGCACTTGATTCTGTTAATGTTGGTCTTTTCGATTAAAGTTAGCGAGTTTAACTGAAAAAATTGCTGAATTCAACTCTCTTCAAGTAGTTCCTGTGGTGTTTTAAGAAACTTATTTGCCCAATTCCCGTGGTGCTTAAGAAACTTATTTGCCCTTGCTGTGATTTTTTTTTGCTCTGTAGTAAATGTACTGTAATTTAATTTTCTACAGTAAATGTATTGTAATTTAATCTGACATATCACTCTCTGCCTTATGTGGGTAGTTGGAGATTTGATTTTGATTTTTCCATCTTTTGTTTAAAAACATGTCCACAGGTAAGAGGTTCATACCATACTTCATATACGTTTGATTGCTTGTGTTAGGAAGTTTGCTATCCTGGATCTACTTCCCATGTTTTATGTTTAATTCACAAGACTCTCAAGTTTCTATTAAAATTGGCTTACAACTTTTTCAAGTTTTTACTAAAATTACCTATTTGTTTCTAAACCAAGGCTTGTTTGCAGTAAAGCTAAGTAAAGGCTTATAGGCTTATGGGTATTTTGACTTTTGATGCTATTGGATTACTTATTTTCATCTAAGGATAACAAAATGGAGCAATTGATCCTATTGAGACAGACTGGTTTTTGTTTTTAGAAGGTTCTATTAAAATTGGCTCACATCTCTTTCATGTATCTACTAAAATTGGTTCGTTGCTCTTAATGCAAGATCTCTTTGTAGTAAAGCTAAGGAAAGGCTTATGGAGAATTTGACTTAAGGTCCTGTTGGGTTACTTATTTTCATTTAAGAAGGACAAGAGAAAGGAGCAATTTTTTCTTTTCATTCCCATCAATTACCATAGCATCGTTTAAATTCAGCGATCTTGGCATCAATGCAATGCATATTCAGCGTGTTAATCCGGATAAAGAAGCACATTATATTTTGAAATGGATGAAATACGTTATTAATTTATTAATATTAATGTATATTTATTTTGATTTTTAATTTATTAAACATGGAAAAGATTAAAACCATGGAAGCTTTAGATTTGAGCAGAATTAAAAAAAATGGAAATTTCAGAGTTGAGTAGAATTAGGGAAAATGTAAAGTTTAGAATTAAGTTGAATTTATGTTCATTTTTTAAGCTACTTACAGGATTTTGAACCAGCGATCTGGATTTGGAATCAGCGATCTTCACATAAAAAGTGCCTTAAAACAATGAGCTTTATCATGGACTCTTCTAAGTCCATGGATTAAATTAAATTAATGTTAATTTATTTTATATTTTATATTATTTCTTAAATATTAAATAATATAACCAGTTTCAGGCTACCTCTAGAATTTGGCTTACATGAAATTGTTGATATCACAATTTTTTTTCTTTAAACTGTGATTTCAACCATCTAGGTTGATTGAAGAACCTGTTACACTCTAATATTGCAACTTTGGGTACTTGAGATTCCGAGATTTGATTTGTGGACAATAGATATAAACAAGAAAGATTGTATGAGTGCCCTTTATGAACAAGTATGTCACTTGTTTATGTACAATATCTCATCACATGCATTGTAAAAGCAGTTAATTTCATTTTATAAATAATAAAACTGAGAAATAAGATTTTGCAAGTAATCAAGAGGGTCAATTGAGTTTATTTCTAGTGTTTAAAAAGAATGATTGCTATCTTTGCTACTCAAATTTAATTGTCATTATATAATGACTTTAAATCTTGTTATAAGGTCTTGAACCCTAAAAAAATCCATGAAATGCTTGATTTACATTAAAAAAAAAATACTCATATAGATTGAACAGATAAATTGGCAAAATGCAACTTTACTTTCGAACTATCTCTCAAAGTCTTCCAAAAACAGGTACTATCCAGCCAATTATGTAAACTGGAAGAGAAATAAATTGAAAATAGTTTCAAGAGAAATATGTGTTATTAAGAATAAATTGCTTATAAACATAGTAAAGAAACCTTTCATCACTGATCAACGACCAACGAACAAATCACATAGCATATCAATATCTCTCCAGAAACAAAGCTCTGAGAAGGTGTTTGGAAGGATCATACAACATCATAATGTATTGATGATAATCACAAAACCATGAATCAGTGACTTTTCTCAAAATACATTTGTCCATGTACATGGAATATATTACATTTGTCCATAAATTTGTCTCCCATACAAAAAACCGTAATCATTGCATGTTGGGGAAAAATAAAACATTAATAGTTTATTCTTTAGTGAAAGAACCATGCTGTGATAGACCCCAGAAAAATGATAACAACAACCCATTCGCACAATGGGGATTTATATTGATGGTGATCAATGATTTCTGTTGCAGTGGATGGTGATCCTATGTCATATTTGGCATCTAAATATGTGCTTAAAAATGCTCTGGACATTATATCAGTGGACATCTTTTCAATATCTGCAGAGTGATTGATGGTAAAATGTTGAAATTGACAACTCCATTTTATTGCTTCCTTATGAAGAGCTTTTAAAGTGTCCTTCCGAACCCGATAGATGCCTTTCATTTGATTACATATCAACTCGGAGTTGGTGAAGACTTCAATATCATTGACATCATGCTGTTTTGCCTCTTTTAACTCTTCAACAAGGGCAATGTAATATGCCTCATTGTTTGTCGTCATTCCAGGCACTTCTCTCTTTCCATGAAATAAATTATTTGTTGCCATATTGTAAAGGACAAATTTAATAACTGCTCGACCTGGATTTGGAAAGCAAGACACTTCAATGCATAAACGCCACTTTTGCACCATTTTTTACACTTCAAAAACCTGAAAAATAAATAACAATAAATTTGTGTTAAACAAGTAGACAATTATCTATTTCCTAATACTCAACATGTTTTTCAATCATATATAATTAAAAAAAGAAGATAATTGTGTTCACTTGCTGCAACACTTTCAATACTGGCAACTATTATGCAAAAAACACATTTAACAATCACCACTTTATATAGATGAAATGCTCATTATAGGACCCAAATACATCTATGAGTTTTAAAATAAATGATACTCAAGGAAGTGAATATTGTATGCAATTCCCTTATTTTTGGATGTGTGAATAGGACTCATTCTGATCATAGACTAATTCACATCATTCTTTGGTGTGTTTGTTGATAGTAAGTACAGAATCCCTTATTTTGGGATGTGTGAATAGATTAATTCAGATCACAGTGAACATATTGCTTCATTATTCTCAAACATTTCTGTATATTAGTCCCCTCATGAAGGTACCATTACACTAAAGGGGGGAGAATTATAGTGTATTATGGTGTGTCATAAATACCATCCTATACAACATCATCATTTCCCAACATTCTTATTTTTAAGCGACAGCCAGAGTGTGTACATAAGGTATTCAAGGAGCTGAAGAAATTTTCATCCTTTACAAGCCTGAAACTGCTATCCACCAAGGTTTACAGGTCCCCTGACTCGTTTGCAAGGGTTTTGATTAAAAGATGATTGTTTCTAGGTCAAAATTTAAAACACAGGAAAGTAGGACTTCCTTTAACACATGATGTACTCTGATTTGCATAACAATCACATCTTGTCATGCAATTTGTCAAAAGCTTGGGCTACCATCATCTTTTCACAAAGGAAATCACAAGTTATTCCAATTTACGCAAGCATTGGATCACAAACTGAGCTAGCATATGTTTCTCATTCCAAGGTGATGCATTGTGTTGAAGCAACAGGCAAACAGTCTGTCGGATCACAAATACCAGCCAGTGTTCAATAAGCATCCACTTGGTAATTGGAAGAAGATTCCCAACATAGTAGTGGAGCATTAGCTTTCTATTCAAGAATGGCATTAAGGGCATGGTCAAGGTTGAATCTTGGTCTATGCTTCATATCATTTACACAGTTTGTTCCAATTGAACCTTCTGCATGTGGTTGATAGAAGGTTCAACTAGACAAAATAACCTTGCTCTAAACACAACTATAGAAGCCTGGAGATTGGTATTGGCTGGTAATTTTCAATTGCTTCATTAGTGTTGTGACTTGTACAGGAACATTCCCAACATAATATCTCCAAGAATACTTGGAAACTGCTTCTAGAATAGGTGACATGATGGGTCCAATAATTCACATTTCCTAGAATGGTGAGTATACTTGGAAACTGCTTCTAGAATTCACTCAACATAAACCCACAAATCTTAAAGGCTATGATCCTCAGGGCAGAAGATAAACTCAACTTCATAACAAATATGGAGTGCCTTTGTTAAATACAACTCTGTCTACTCAATTAGCATTGCAAGCAAGCAGCCAAGTAGTGGACCAATCTAGAATGGAGGCTTTGATATTGCCATTTCTAGTTTCTACAAACAACACCAACTTCACATGCCTTCAGAAGAATGGTGAGTATAGAGGTGATCGTAGAGTAGTTGCACTCAGAATTGCATTGAACACAAAAACTAAAACTCAAAGACCTGATTGGCATACTGAGCAACAAAGGTACATCTTGTTATTCCATTGCCCACTAACTGTTGTGCAAGCTACACTGAAGACAAATATCTTTGCACAAGACATAGAAAATGAAATAGTTGAGAGAAATTCAAAACATTACTGCCAGATTGAGTATTAGGTATCACCCAAAGTAGATAGCCAAGAACAGGTGCTTGATAACTCTTTAGAAGAGCATTTAAAATTCATAGGCTATAGTGATAAGTTACCTGAAACAGAAAAATGGGTGCGATTTTTGAAAATGTGTATTGGAAATGCCACTTTTAAAGTTTCAGGAAACCAGGAAAGGGCTTTGTATGTGTGTGCATGCATATTGTGTATATACGTACACCCAATGCTACAAAAATATGTTGTGTTATATTAAATCAACTGCCCAACTTCCAAGGAAGCATGTACATCATGGCTTATGCAATTCAATAACCCACCACTTCCTTCCCTGGAAATATCAGTGGCAGAAACGAAATGGAAATATCATATCCATGATTTGTACCTTCATCTAGTCAAGCTAGATGAAGAAGGTGGTCCTCGGGCAAAGAGAGACAAGGTAAATGGCCTTCAAGACAACGCTCATGCCAATGGATTCACATTCTTATAATTGAATTACTGAGAAAAGGATGCCTCTGAAAATGCATAATGAAACATTCATTTTCAGGTGATAACAACTAGGCTTCGTATGGGCACTGTACACTCTGATAGGGTGCAAGAAAACTCCAGAATCTCTAAAGGTTGTTGATATGCATGATGTACCTACAAAGGAAAAACGCTAGAATAGGTGACATGATGGGTCCAATAATTCACATTTCTTGTCACCCCAAGTACAAAATCCAATTCAAATTTATTACCAGAATACTTAAGAAACCCCATATCTAGCTTCTCATTCTCAAGAGCCTCTGAAGATAAGGCACAAGCCAGGATGCCACAAGGAATGTAGCATAAATGAAACCAAATGCTTGCAAACATCAAGCTTATTCCTAATACCTAATTTAATGGCAGGAGGATATAATGCCAAGTATAAGCAAATAGCCAATGCGGCTATACAATCAACTCATAAATCATAATAAATTTCCACTTGTGTTTGGTAACAAACCAAAATAAGGAAACCTTGAGTGCCCCCAATGTTTACGTTTTAACTTCTGGAAATTTGTTGATGAAGAATAAGGATGGGTTGATCATATCCAGATTGATTTATATCTTTGCATGCAAGGTCCATCCTTTACTAGATAGGGTTGATATAAAAGCGATCATTGGAATACAAATAGGACAACCCACTATCAAACAAACAATCATATCTAGAACTTACAAAAAGGTCTCACTAGAGGCTAATTTGAAATGGAAGAAATCTCTGCGGGCTTTTTGGCAGAATTGCCCCAGACAATTAGGAAGCATGACTCTCTTTACTTGCTTAAGTTCTCAAAACTTGCAGATGCAGTTGATTTTCTTTGGGGCATACTGTTCTGTCTTTCCTTTCTAAAGGTAGGTTAAAATGCCAGATAAAGGGAAATACTAGCACAACCACACTAAACGATGGTTTGTGTAGGCAGATAGGAATCGAAGAGACAGTTGACCCAATAGAAATGTACGCTGACTTGCAGAAGACGTAAGCAATATACTTGAAGTGTTGTGCTACAATTCAAAGTGGTGTTGAACGAAAGCAATTCTGTGAAAGCAAGTTAAGAGGAGAGTAAACATTCATGATCAATTCCGGATAATTTGTATTTATTCCTATGTAAATCTGGGCACAGTACGAATCAGGCTATGGTAGGCATCCCTTAGTTATTCGGCATGATGTCATGGAGAGGGTAACCTGTTCTTATGAGATACTTCTTCTGGTTTTATGTGGAATGATAATATCACTTTTAGCATTCTTTATTATATTCATTTTTATTGGCAGGCAACCAATTCTGTGTATGAGAGGTTTATAGATTTAGGGTAAATATAATACGAGATGTGGCTTTGTGAAATGAACTGTTTTGTCTAATAACCCCTACATGATTCAACACCTTCATTTTGCTCTCTTATGGCTATTACAGTGGTCATTGCTCTCTTGTACTTTGGGCGATTTGGGAAGCTGTATTCCTTTACTAATGGTGAATGTGGTACTTTTGCTAGTAACAAAGAGAAATGAGGTGTTATCATGATATGATTCGCCTGGCATTTGGGCCTAATACACTCTTATAGTCCATGATTTCCAATGCCAAGACAGAGCTTGGTTTATCATCTTCGTCCCCTCTTCAGTCACCTCTGCGCTACACTCAGTTTTCTAATTTGTTGTCTCGCTCATTCTCTTCTCCAGCAACCAATGGCTTTCATGGGGGAACTCACATTCCACATGAGCAATGTAACTGCGAATCTGCGAATCATATTGATGGCTGCCATTATTCACCCCATTTCCACTTAATAATGGAATCTTGAAATTGTGGAAATGGGGTGCTTCATTCAATATAAATATAGATTCCATTATTCAGTGGAATTGAGGTGCTTCATTCAACATAAATATAGGTCAAAATTTTTCCAAATAAAACAGTCTCCACCTGCAGCAGTGAAATCCATCAACCTCTGCGATAACAAACCTGTTATCCTTCCTGAACCTGCTCGGATTGTGACTCAACATGCAAACTGGCTCATCAACAACAATCCTCCTCGGAGACCCCTTCCTATCCCTAGAGAGACCCCTTCAGAAAAAGGAAGCTTCATACCAATCAATAAACAATCTCTTACCACTACCAATTCCAAATCTTGGGTTACATTCATTCATTCTGAGCCTAAACCCCTTCCTCCTCCAAAAGATCACTACCCCACAGCACTGCCTACTAGGTTGCAGTGTTTCACATATCAAGAAATCTCCACAGCCTGCAATTCTCTTAGTCCAGAACGGTGCTTGTATGAAGGACCTGCAGAAAGTGTTTAGAGGGCATCTCTGAAAGAGGCGAACAATACAGATGAGCATAGAGAAGAAAATGCTACTGGACTCGTCTTCTCGGTACTAGGCAGGTAACTAGTTTATGTGGTGATATAGTTATATTTGTTAAATATGAAATTATGGGATGATATAGGTTGTAAGATGAATTTTTGGAAAGGAATTGTGTTTGATAATTTATCTTTTCACTGGTTTCCCTGGAAACTCAAACCTTTATATCTCTCTGGGTGGAGCCAATAAACTAAATTAGCAAACACAATTCTTTTCCAAAAATTCAACTGTGAAAATATCGATAAGATTAGTGATATAGGTTTCTCAATTGACTGCATTGTGATTGTTTTCTGTGATTGCAGACGTACAAGGAATTTTTGATGGAAGTGAATACAATATCTTCTTTAGATCATTCTCACCTCTGCAAATTAATTGGCTTCCATGCACGGGAGAATGGGGAACGCATGCTAGTTTATGAGAGGCTTCACCATGGAAGTCTGGATGGGCTTCTTTATGGCAATAGATCACCCTCACTGACTGACTGGCGCACGAGGATGAAGATAGCTCTTGGTGTTGCCCAGGGCCTCACATATCTACACGAAGAAGGCCCTTTCCAGGTATGCTGTTAAGCATTTTTTTCCCTTGAAAATGAGGGCATCTAGGGAAACAAATTTATATTTCTAAATTAACCAATGTAATCTTGATACAGGCCATGTATTGTGAGTTCAATTCTGCTAATGTCCAGATTGACAAGGAATTCAATTCCAAGCTCTCTGATTATGGATTTTCTAGATGCAATCTGGAAGCCCAAGTCCCCTACATTGTGAGTCTGATAATTAAATTGAATAAATTCTATATTGGTCCGTTTATGATAAAGAATTTTGTGTTTAGTTCTGGCTTGTTTGTGTAGAATGGTAGTACTCAAATGGTTTTTGATATTTGTATACAGGAAACAACGCCATATCTTGCACCTGAAACTGTAGCGCGAGGCCTGGTGACTCATAAGAGTAATGTTTGAAGCTTTGGAATAATGCTTCTGGAATTGTTGACAAGTCGGCAACATATGAACCACAGGCATCCTAAGGATGAGAGAAATTTAGTAAAGTGGAGTATGAAGTTTGTCAAGGATGAGAGGAGTCAGGCGTTGATTGTGGATCCCAGGCTGATTGCAGGATTCTCAATTCAAGAGGCCAAGATTGTGGCAGACTTGGCTCAGCAATGCCTGCACAAGTAGCCTTTAGATCGTCCCACTATGAGGGCGGCTGTACAAATCCTGAAATGCATTCAAGACATGACAATGAGCAACCTGCCCAAATATCCTTTGAGAAAAGCCACTGTCCACGAGCAGTGAAACATCGGCGTTTCAATTTTTGTCAAAGAGAATTTTAATAGAATGGTTTTCAAGGAAGCCATTTTTGTAGATTAATTTTGAGAACCCCATTGATTTCTTAGCGAATGGTACCTGGGTTTGGAGCTGCAGAGCGGAATTGCAGAGCTTCGGGCGCCGAGTCGAGGAGGAAGGTGAGTGAGGGAGCAACCACGGGATCGGAATAACACCTGGGTTTGGAGCTGCAGAGCGGAATTGCAGAGTGGAGGAATTGCAGAGCTCCGAGCGCCGAGTCGAGGAGGAAGGTGAGTGAGGGAGCAACCGCGGGATCGCAATAACTTTCCGTTCCTGACATTCCAGCTCATCCCTGATTTATCAGGGGATGTCAGGATACAGTTGCGATCGGATCCATTGTGCCGGAATGTCAGGATTGCTAGGGGAGGGTGGCAGGGAAGGAGGGTGGCGCGTGTAGGGGAGGGTGGAGGAATCGTCCAGTGGCCGGAGCCGGAGGATTTTCTGGCCGGTGCCCGAAAACGGGCCATTCTACCGCCTAGGTAGACTACTCCTTTCTGTTGAAAGGCCCCTTGATTCCATTAAATGTTTGATTGCATCATAAGTTGTTTTCCCTCTTCCATCCCAAACATTTATGAGCTTTAAAAACTGTGAAATTGGAGGACCCAATCGTTTTGAGTTTAAAAACATGGCATAAACCACAAGATGTTTTTCTAAACTATGGTATGTACTTTCATCTAACATCAATTAAAAAAAAGGGCTATCTAGCATTTTGGAAGTTTGTAGCTCTTCAATGTACTCAGATATAGCAAAAAGGAATTCTTTTGCAGCCATGTGATTTGTATATGATGTGTACTCTTTGTTCTTTGGCATATTTGGCGTGTGTAAAGACATTGTAAACAAACAAAGAGATTCATATTTTGAAAGTGGTAGATCCTCTTGCACCATCCAATATACTAATTTCATAGTAGTGATGACTCTTTCTTTGTTCATATCATCAATGCATGCAATGTGTTCTGTAATAGACTTCGCCTTCTTCTCATTTCCACATATCCACTTGGCCTGTGAGAGTTTATGAATGCTTGAATTAGCATGAAAAATTATAGAATCATGCTGCAATGTAGAGCAACCAGTCCCAATTCCCCATAGCCCCATTGCCTTATGCATTTCATAATTGTTTTTCCTTCATGCTTTTCCTCTCTCAACCACTTATACTTAGTTTTCCACTGATCACGAAACTCTCTTTTTACTTACATTTTTCTTTTCTTTTGGGTGCTAGGTTCTCCGTGGTGAAATTCTTCATCACTTTTTTCATTATGCTCCAAGATATCATATTCTTCATTCTGCGCCAAGACATCTAAATCTTCATTTAGATCAAAATCATGATCTTGTTTATCAGGCAATGAAGCTTGAGATGTATTAGACCATCCAAAGAATTTTTTGATAGAAAGTTGATTCCCTTTTTTTGAAGACATTTCTGATATATAATACCTATATAATAAAAATAAAGTATTTAGTATATATGAATTCATTTTCATCAACTAAAACC
>APFE030307682.1:0-11830 GCA_000404065.3 Pinus taeda
GGGGGCTTTGTTTTCTTTTAGTCACGGATGCTTTGGATTGCATGCTTGCTTGAGAAAGCTCTTTTTCTCCCTACAAAACAAAAACACAAAACCCAACACGGACATGTAAAAAAAAAAGCCTTACGGCTTAAATTTAGCTTTACCCAGAGACTAAATATTTTCCTCAATGTTTCTGATTTTCCGAGATCATACTAAGGTGCAGGGAAAAGAGCATACGCATGAGAAAAAATCTTCCTTTCTGTTTCTAATTTGCCCAGATCACACAGAGTTGCAAGGCAAAGAGCATACATAGAAATGAAAGGTATAGATCCGGTAAAAAAAAAATAGCTAAATAAACCGAAACCGAAATAAACAGAGAGAAAATAACAGTAAACTGCAAATAAACACTGTATACCTCCAGATCTAAAAAATAACGCAGCTAGGGCTACCAGAAACCTTTTCGCGTGAAACGAAAGGGGTTCCTCACTGGAACAAATGCTCCCAACACAACAGAGCAATCCTCTCAGCTCGAAAGCAGTAAGAAACAACAGATCTAGAAGATGGCAGTCGCATGCAGTTCTACCGGCTTCATATTTGGATCAACAACGGACGCGACCCTCAAATAGCTCTGATACCATGTAGGAATTTATAGGGTAAGTTCCTCAGACAGAACACCAAAAGCACACCACTCACAAACATATCACAGATCAATACACCAGTATTTTGACGTGGTTAAAACCCTCAGAGACGGAAATAGTCCACGGCCTGCGCCAACGTGGCTACTACAGGCAATTTATTAATAAAAGAATGAAAATTTACATAAGCTTCTCTCATGCACGGTGAACCTACAAACGACTCTCCATGCGCTTTAAATAGAATTCATGTACCAATCGGGTGTCAAGCCACGGATCAAGTGTCGGTAATACCGAGGAGAGAATGAACCATTGGATCACTACATATCATGACCGTCGGATTGTAAGTTACAAATGTACATAGTAAAGAAACACACTTTACCTAACTCTATACTAGACCAAGTTATACTTAACTATTCCTACGTGTCGGAATATCCTAACGGGGCCCATAAACTCTTGGTGTTACATCTCCTCAAGTTAGGGTTATGGTTGTTTAGGGTTTGCTCTTATTCTTCAATAATAAAAAGGCCTTTGAGCCTCATTGTAACTCAGTTCAAAGGCATGTAGCCACCACATCTCTTCTCAGAGATAAGCTACCATCGCTGAGCTAGTCTCATTTCCATATTGTTTGTAAGCATATTTCATTATTTGATATTAATCAGAGGAAGTGTTATTTCTGTTGCATCTTTGTATTTATGCTTATATCTGTAATTTGTTGTGTTCCTACATAAATCTGGATCAGATGGTGGGCGAACCGCGCCCTAAGTTTTATGGTTTATAAGCCATGATCAAACTTTGTTATGAAACCAACTCACAAAAAGATAGAAAAGATAGATCAACGCCTTAGAATTCAGCCTCTTCGAGGGGGCAACCTCCTTTACATTACACAATTGAACAATTCTTGGATGTTTCAAATGACAAAACCTCATTTCTATATGTATGAGTCGAAGGGGTCACAATATAACCAAGCCGACCTAACAATAAAAATATAACGACACAAAAATAACAATAGTGGGATTCTATGGGGCACAATAATAACAATATGGGGACAATAGGGGCACAACAATAACAATAAGGGATACAACGACAATAGTAATGGGGGAATCACTAGTATTATAGGGACCTAACATGCCCCTCTCCTTCAAAAAAAGGTTGTTCTCAATCCTTGAGTAGTCTGATGCTTCTGTATAAATCCCATCCTCCCATGTGGAATCTTCAACGAGTAAGTTCTTCCACTTGATGAGATACTCTGAAATTGATCGATTTCGTAGCTGTCGAGTTCTTGTTTCTTTGACTGCTTCTGGTTCCAATATGATTTTTCCTTCCTCATCAAGTTCTAGCAATATTATTTGAACTGGAAGCTTGTCACTTATAACCTTATTTAAACATGAAACATGGAAAACTGAGTGCACTCGGGAAGCTGCAGAAAGCTCCAATTTGTATGCCATAGTACCTATCTGTTACAACACCTTGTACGGACCATAATACTTTGGTGATAATTTATTATCCTTCTTAGCTTTCTTTAGGGAAATTTGTTTATATGGTTGTAGCCGTAGGAATACCCAATCACCTACATCAAAACTTCTTTCGCTGCGATGTTGGTCTGCTTGTTGTTTCATTCTATTTTGCGCCAAGGTGAGGTTATCCTTTAAGAGTTGGAGAACTTGTTGTTGATGCTCGATGTGATCTTCCACTGCTTGAACCTTAGAATTTTCTCTTCAATATGATGTGATGGATGGTGGAAGATATCCATAAAGTGCCATAAATGGGGTCATTTTTGTTGCAGTATGGAAGGAAGTGTTATACCACCATTCAGCCAACCATTTGACCCATTGCGTCTGTTTATCAGATCTAGGACAATCTATTTTGGACCTTGATGATGAATGGTTTCCGCTTAAAGAAATCAGACATAAAATGGGAATTCCATATCTCTGGACAGAAACCATGCAGAATGAGATGAATGAAGAAGCTCTTGAAGCCTTAGAATATTTGAGACATATTGGAAGCATTGCATATGTACTTGAAAGAGATGATGAATATGATGATCGAATCACAAGCTGCCATATAACCTTCAAGCATTTTGACAACCATCTCAACCGAGCATAATTTAATGAAGACCATCAAAAAGATGCATTTTACTCAGGTATGAATCTCCAAAATTATTCATCTAACTTGTTTTATTCTATGCAGTTCTCCTTCCTCTTTGAAGGAATGTCAGTTGAGGATATGGAAGAAGATGATCCTATTTCAGACTGGTTCATTGAATGGTGGAGAATATATGGTTTAGTAGCCCATATCACTAAACCATACTCTCTTACTATGCTTAAGATTCCTAGTTTTAGCGAACCAAGTGCTCTTGTGACCGAGATACTCTACAAATCAGTAAGGAATATGATAGAGATAGAAGATCTTTCCTTCCTACATGGAATGAGGAGATGTGGCCATATTCGTTGGTTAGTCACCAACCACTACAAAGTAAGGACAATTTCTATGAGTACGAGCTATGATGACTTTCATGGACAAATTGATCCAAGTGCCAACCCTTTCCTCAATATTGATTTCCTAGAGCCTCCCGATAGACACAGCACTCAGGCCTGGGAATCGGAAAAAGAAGTGTGGGTCCAGTAATTCTCCAACTATTTGATTGAAAGATGGAACTACCAGCACTATACATACCCCCAAATTGATTACTACACGATATAATATGTCGTCTTTCCAACCGACCTTGGCGTTGGACAAGCTTTCGTGGGTTCACTTGTCCTTGAACCTCCACTGTGTAAGATTTATGTACAATAATGAGATTTGCATATCTCTACTTTATTTCTTTCATTTGTAATTTCGTACTCTAGATTTGGTCCCCATATGCGAGACAACTATCCAAAAGGAGAGTGGACGAGATAACATGGGACCATCCTCCCATGCCCGAATCTTGATTTTACATTTGCTTTTGGTCAGATCTCTGGTCCTTACAACATCTTTCTTTTGAGTCACAAAGTTGGTATTTGATATTTCATGGATGTTTGTTCCCCTTGGGTTCTATAAAAAAAATGAACTGCAAGGTAAGACTCATTCGGGATTTGAGAGTTTTACAGTCTAGAAGTCAGAGTCGAGTTTCTCTCCTGCTCTGCATTTGCGGACGAACTGTCTGATATGCTTGCAACATGAGAAATAACTCAAAGTATTTAGGAGATTTGGGAGCCTACGCATCAGGGGTTTGAACCTGTTGTGAACCTAAAGTGGCCGGATCTTATAGAGTCCATACCAGTCTATAAATGTGTTTATAAGTTTTCGAGACTCAACCTGCTTGCATGTCAGGTAGCCTACAGATCTCTTATGCTTCGACTAAGATATATCTGTTAAAAGCTGCAACAGTCAATCTGAGGAATATTACTTGAATCTGTAATCTGAATTTTGTAAATTTGATTTTCATCTGAGAAATAAAGAAATCAATTATCTTCCGCATATTATCTGTTCCACATATGATGATCCTGTAAAATGGTATCAGAGCCAAGTTATTGTCTGAGTGGATTCTGCTTTGTGAGATTTTATTTGAGTGAATCTCAAGTTCGCCTGAGTCCTGAATAGCATTTGTAGCCTGTGTTGTTGTGTGTTGGCGTTAAAGGTGTTGAAGACGTTGGACGAGAGCTCATACTTCGGTACGCGAGGAAGCCACAAATTCTCCAATCGAAAGAAGCTGTAATACTTGCTGATAGCATTTTTTCTATTCAAATTGGTACTTCTTTATTTCTCTTATCTCTCTGAATTATAGATTCATCTCGTAGTTTGGTAGATATGGGTCGCTTTGGTTCAAAACATTTTGCTTCTCTACAAACAGAACAAGAATTGAGGTCTGGTTTTGATACTTTGTGTCAGTATGAAGATACCTCTACCTCTGGAAATTCTGCTTGTTTAGACAAACAAGAACCAAACCCCACTGTAAATTGGAAACTCCCTGCAGTCTCACCTTATGATGTATATAGAGGAATTTCTCCTTTTCATTTAAAGGCCCTCAGTCAAATAAATATCAAAGAAAAATCTGTAAAAAATGAGTTGAACCTCAATGTAATGATGACAATCCCTTTGCTCTAACCGCGCCATATTCAAGCCGCCCTCAAGGCCGTCTACCAGTACGTCCATCTGGGGATGGTGAGAGTAGGCCTCAATGCTTTGAACGGAAAAGGTCAACAAGCCTTTGTATTTTCGGCCTTACTTGATAATTGATGGACAATGTTTACAAAAGCCCTCATTGGAGGAATCGAGACTAGTCTGTCCGATGGTCCGGTTCAGTATGATGTATATCCTGATTTTTCAGTTGCACTTGATGACCCTCACATCTTAAAATGTCTTACCCTAGGTGTCCAAACTAAGGGTTATGAAGACTTCCGGTCAAAAGCCAAAAATTTGACAATTTTTTATATTACTTGTGTCTGTTTTTATAACACAACCATACCAGCCGTCTTGCATTCTCCTGACAAAGACTCTGGAACAGTCACTCTGATCCAATATGACTCTGCCTGCATCTAGTTGCACCAGTCTTTGTCTCCCGAAGAGAACTCTGTCCTCTAGATGATTGGGTAACAAACTGTTCAAAACCAGTCTACAGACCCATTTCAGCAGCACAGTCCATTATTACTGAAGTAGATGGTCAAGTCATTACCCGATTTCCCAGAGATCAGTCAGCTTAGCGTGGTGGACTTTCTTCTGTAACGTCTATTCCTACTACAACAACAATCCCCACAAATCAATTACACCCTACACAACCTCCCCAACAGATTGTAATTGATCCTGCAGTTTATGAGATACTCTGAAGACTTTTTATACAGTCTAATCCAAACCAAGTCTTTAGTTCTGTTTGTGACCATACACACTGCTCAAAAACATTTTGTCAATTTTCTTCAGATCCTCCCACTCTGCATGGTGAGTCTTCAGATAGACATCGAATCAATATGATAAAATTTATTCCATCATCTGAGTCATCTGAAGAAAGCTATAAACATGTTTCTTTCTTTAATCCCCAAGAAGAACTCCTTATAAATACAGTTTCTGGTTCTTCTTCACATGGCCTTGGTTATACTGACTTTTCACCCATTCCATCATATAGGAAAAATCCTATTGATAAGATTCCAAAATTTGTCGAAATCCCTTCAGATTCTGAAATAATTGCCTTCTTAAAAATATTCAAGGGAATTGGTCCATATGATCCAGAAGATGTCTGGAAAAAGAAATGTTCAATTGTGATATTTACACCCATGAGAAAGAACACTTATATATACAAGAGTTGCGCCTTCTGGAGAAGAAAGATCGGCCAATATTCAACAAACAAAATAATGATAAGTGGAAAGAATGGATGAAAGCACAAAATCAATGGATATCATTCTATGAATGGTACTATCCTTCTGCAAATCAGATAGAACAATCCTTGATAAAACAATTCAGAAATCAAGCAAGACAAAAAAGGATCAAGGATCAAGAAAAATTTGTAGAATAAAAAATGCAAGAAAATCCTGTAGTCGTTCCTCCTCCTTTGAAAGCACCAGTCTTCAATCCTAAAGTTCAGAGCATGTTGTCAAAGTCAAACATTGTTAAAACTCTGATATCTGTTAGGATGAAAGGAGAAGAATTAGTAAGAAATATTTGTTCTCAGTTCCATGTAAATATGATTAGATTTGGGACTCCCAATAAACACAAGAGGGAACTCCTTGATGGTTTTGTCTTTGAAATAGACACATAATTCCCACCTTGGAAATTTTTTGTCATAAGAAGCCAGGATGGGAAAATGTATAAGCTCCTTCCTTTTCATCCTGATTATCCTTCTTTGGCAGCAAAAGATTTTATAGCTACCACAAACTGGACTAATCTGGCTTTGTCTAGTCTTGAAAAATTTATGAAAACTAGATTTGATTCAATAGAGACTGTCTATTCTAAAATGAAAGTCATGCTTGGCAGAATTCTACAAAAGCAAGATTATAATGTTGTTTGCCTGAATGACAGTATTAAGACTTTGGCAGATAATGATCAGACAATTGCTCAAATTCTGGATAGACTCTCTTTGCAGATAGAGAAGAAGATCCATGAAGCAGCAGTCGCTCATGGAAAAGAGATTGTCAAGGTAAACACAAGCCTTGATATTGTTAAAAAGAAAATTTGGGAAGTGTCTAAAGGAGTAGATTCTCTGAAAAAGAAGCCTAGTGCAGAAGCATATAAATCGGCTACTCTATTCTCAGAACCCAAAACTTCAGTTCCATATTTTCTCACTCCATCAGTAGAAAGTCTTATAAAAGCTCCTAGCTCAATAAACTTTCCTCCTCCTACTTCGACACATCCATACTCTCTCTTTGCAAATCCAAGTTTCTTTAGCCTTGTCTCTACCCCTGCAAAATCTAAATAAACTAAAGAAACCTTTAAAGGAAGTGTTTCAAGTTTCCTGTTTGGAGATCTTCCAAACAAGAAGAAGAAGAAAAAGAAGATATTGATACTAGTCTTCATAAGATTGACCTCACTCCAGAACTTGAAGATCTTGAAGCCTGTATCAATAATTTTTCTACACAAGATAAAGAGAAATTTGGCATTGAAACTAATGAAGATGAGAATCAGGTCAATGCTACTTCCTCTAGATCACGATGGGATACTACCTGGAATCCTGCTCCAGACCGTAGAGATCTGATGAAATCAGAATACCATAAAGATTGGTCTGCAAATTCCACCTATTCGTGGAATATTGATAATTGCACTGAAGCAAAAGTCATGTCTGTATTACATTCTATGCTTGTTTGCTATAGAACATATCTTGCATATGACATTAGCCCAATAAATGCCACTAGGAGAATAATTGGTTGTTTTGAAGGTACACTGGACTCTTGGTTAAAAGCTGAAGCTCTTAAAGAACCAAATCTTCTCCCCTCATGGGAACAAGTTGTAGTTCTAAATGACGATGGCACTACATACATGGATCCAGTTACTCATTTACCTATCAATAACATGATAGGGAAACTTCTATATGGCATAACAGTAAATTTCGTTGGCTTTCCTCAGATCACCAATGAAATTACTACCATCACTTTGCTTGCTATGAAGTTGCATAATATGCAACATTTTAATGAATACTTTAATGAATTCCTTCACCTATTACACACCCTGACTCCAGATCTCATTCTTGAGCCCAAGTGGAAAGAGATCTTTGTGGCCTCTCTTCCTTAATGGGTCTCCTCTGCAATTGTAAATAAGTTACCAGGGAAAGTTGGAGATTACAAATTTGGTATCATCCGGCAAGTTGTCAAAGCTATCATAGTTGAGCTCTGCTCTCAAATGAAACTTGCCCGAGCCGCAATTAACCCAAAGAAGCCCCATGGATATCAGCAACTTTGCAAATAATGGCATCTTGGGAAAGCTGGAAATTCTGAGGGGCAGAGGAGAAGGCACAAGCATTCAACGAAGAGTTCCCAGCCTCCTAGAAGCACAAGCAAAAAACATTTCAAGAAAAAACCTTACAAACACACTGGAATGTTTTCAAAAGGAAAAGAAATAATTTGTTACAACTGCAATAAAAAAGGACACACTGCAAACCATGGTCCTGAGAAGAAAAAGGAATCTTCAAAGAAAAAGATAACATATAGAAACAAGAAAGGAAAAATCAACTTCTTTGATCTCCCGAGCAGTTGTGATGAAATGATATCTTCTGATTTTGAATCGGAAGACAATTTGAACTTTGTACATTCAGATTATTCTTCATCATCTGAAGATGAAATTTGCAGAGACCCTCATTGTTTAGAATGTAAAAACTGTAATTGCAGCGATCCAGATGTCTGCAACTGCAATGTAGTCAGGATGATGAAAACAGATCATGAAGAGACAAGCAGGAATCTCTTCACTCAAATGATGGCAGCCAATGATCCACAACTTAAAGAAATGTATAAATCCTTACTGATGGATCATCTGAAGCAGACCCCCTCAACTTCAAAGAATCCTCCAGTCTCAGGAAAGGTAGAAAATTGGACGCTTCATCAAAGTCCAATTTCTGAACAAATACATGAAGAAATAGATGAGACTGAAAGACTAGATTTAGGATGCAATATTATGAACAGAGATGTCATGTATTGTGTTAGGGTGAAATTTAAAGTTGGAACTCAGTATGAGTAGTGGAAAGTATTAATGGACACTTGTTCCATACTTAACATTGTTACTGATAGAGTGGTCAGTGCACATCTCAGAAGACCAACAGCCTGCCCCAGAGTGACAACAGCAAGCGGTAATATTATCACCATATCATAAGCATAAATAGATGTATTTCTGATAGAATACATTGGAGTCCACCTGGTATGTCCAATTGTCCCAGGTATGGATTGTGCCATGTATCTTGGCACACCATTTTTTCATAATTTTGATAAGCATGGAGGCAAGCTTGATATTCCTTCCCAGAGGTATGGTTACTTTGTCAGCTTGAATAATGAAGAGATATTCTTTCCCTTTATTAATTCTAACTCCCTAAATAGGCTAAAGCGGATAGAAATAATGGAGAGCCTATTAGCAAAAATGGAGCTAAAGAAAGAATCTCTCAAAACAGAAGAGCTCCTTAACAATGGAAAATATGCCAGAGAAATAGCAGATATCACTGCTAAGTTTAAAGAATGTTGTTCAGTCGACCCAAATGCATTCTGGCATATTCACAAAGATGAGGTTGAACTCCCACTAAAATCTGACTTTAGTGGAAAACTCAGAAGATCCAAAGCAATACCCATGAACACAGAACAACTGAAAATGTGTAAAGAAGAAATAAAGGATCTTCTAAAGAAAGGACTCATCAGGAAAAGCAAGAGTCCTATTGCTTGTTTTGCATTTTATGTAAATAAGCATTCTGAAATAGCTAGAGGCAAACCAAGGTTGGTGGTGAATTATAAGCCTCTAAATGCCATTATTAACTATGACTGATCCGGATTTAAACAGGAACGCAATAAAAAACAAAGATAACCATATACACAAAGATGCAGCGGAAATAATACTTCATTTCATTAATGGAAAATACTGAAATATGCTTACAACCAGAAATAGAAATAAACCAGCTAGGGCGATGGTAGCTTATCTCTGAGAAGAGATGTGTGGCTACATGCCTCTGAACTGTGTTACAATGAGACACGAAGGCCTATTTATTGTTGAGAAATAATGGAAAAACCCTTCAAATTCCAAAACCTAAACCCTCAGAAGAATGAAACGCCAAATTATGGGCCCGTGTTTTGGGTAAGGTTGGTAACATGCAAGCTTCCCGAGGTCCGCGAATTGGTCGTATATATCTCCGTTTGACCGTGCATGGGTACCTGCCTATATGGGAAAGATGATCCCGGAGGAAACTAGCGATAGAGTATATTGATGATATTTAGACCGAAATATCGTGTGGCGGGGTAGATTTTCTCCCACAAAAACGATACGTTTAACAGCCTATCAAACAGGCTCCGGGAAGTTTAGGACCACTGAAAAACCGGTGCTAAAAAGGTTTAATAGTAAAACTGTGCTATAATTAAGGAAACTTAAAAACTGAAAGAGACAGTTGTGGGGGTCCAAATGGGATAGGTGGGTGGCCACCAACATCCACCTGGATCAATGACGTCTATCCTCTGCCAAAGCCATCCACCATTTTGGCTCAAATTTCAAAGTCAAAGGTCTTTTCAAAATTTGATCTTAAATCAGGTTTTTGGCACGTTGGTATAAAAGAAACTGATAAGTGGAAAACATCTTTTTCATTCCCAGAAGGCCATTATGAATGGAATATCATGCAGTTTGCATGATCAATGCACCTTCTGCATTTCAGAGAATCATGGATGAAACGTTTGAAGGTATGGATGATTTTATGAAAAAATATATAGATGATTTGTTAATTCATTATGATAATATTCCTGATCATATCAAGCATTTAAATATCTTTTTGACAAGAGTCAAGGAGATGGGAATTGTATTATCAGAATAAAAAATGAAACTCTTCAAGACAATGATTTATTTTTTAGGGTATAGCATTCAGTATGGATCCTACAGTGTTATACAAAGGAGTTTAAATTTTGTGGATCATTTTCCAGACCAGATAACTGATAAGAATCAGTTACAAAGATTTCTTGGGAGCCTGAACTATATTTCCAAATTTCTAAAACACTGCGCCCAAGAAAGAAAATTATTGAATCAAAGACTTCAAAAGGTGCCAATACCTTGGAGTGACGACTGCACACAAGCAGTCTGAAGAATCAAAGACAGAGTCAGAAGCATCCAACCTCTGTCTCCCATCAGGGAAGAATGGGAAAAATTTATTATGACTGATGCTAGCCAAGTCGGTTGGGGAGCAGTTTTATACCAGAAGAACCCCAGTGATAAAAAAGAATTGGAAATTTTCCAGTATGCATCAGGACTCTGGGCCAAGAATCAATTAAACTGGTCTAGTTTGAAGAAAGAACTAAGAGCAGTCTGCCTTGGCATTGAAAAATTTAAAGACTTTGTTATCTATAACAAATTCACAATCAAGATTGATTGTCAAGCCTTGAAGTATGCAATTCATAAATGTGAATTTGAGGATGCAGCCATGATTCGCTGGGTAATGCAACTCAGCCAGTATAATTTTGAGATTGAATTTGTAAAAGGGGATAGGAATAGTTTTGTTATATGTTGAGCAGAGAATTTCTATCTGAGCACTCTATCTTTGCATTATCCTGCAACTTTATCAGAAGAGGAGAGGATACAGTTCAGATAGAAACTCCTAGTGGATGGATCACCTATGATCTAGGAAAATCTCTTTTGGACCTTGATGATGAATGGTTTCCGCTTAAAGAAATCGGACATAGAATGGGAATTCCATATCTCTGGACAGAAACCATGCAGAATGAGATGAATGAAGAAGCTCTTGAAGCCTTAGAATATTTGAGACATATTGGAAGCATTGCATATGTACTTGAAAGAGATGATGAATATGATGATCGAATCACAAGCTGCCACATCTAGGACAATCTCTTTTGGACCTTGATGATGAAATACAAAGCAACAAAGATATCCTTCCAAACATTTTTTTACTATCTCAATTTGCCCATAAGATTGAGGATGATAAGATGAGCTATGAGCTAACTAAGTACCAAGACAAGAAAATAATTATGTCTAAAAGTTTCCAGTGAAAATGGGATCTCTGTTGCTTACAATAATCTTTGGGTTTCCATGTAGCTTTTGAATTGTCTCCATAAATGCAATAGAAACTA
>APFE030307682.1:13305-34543 GCA_000404065.3 Pinus taeda
TGATATCCTGAACGAAGATCCAACTTGGTGAAGTAAATTAATCCATGCAATTCATCCAATAATTCATCAATGATAGGAGTGGGAAATTTATCATTAATAGTGAGCTTGTTGAGCTCCCTATAATCTGGACACATACGCCTTGATCCATCCTTCTTGTGAACCAATACTACTGGAGCAGAGAAAGAACTTTGAATAGGTTGAATTATACCAGCCTCTAGCATTTCTATAACCATACATTCAATTTCACTCTTTTGGACATAGGGATATCTGTAAGGCCTGATGTTTGGAGGAACACTTCCTAGAATCAAATTAATAGCACGATCATGATCACGGATAGGTGGGAGGCCTTTGGGAATCTTAAATACCTTGGAATGATTGTCTAGGACTTTTTGGAGATCTGAAAAAATGGATGATTTCGATGTGGGAACCTCTAGTGAACATAATTATGCAATTATGTCTCGTTGTTATTTCTTTAGAAGCTTTGTCATTCCGTTAGAGCTGATTATATTTCTTGGTTTGCCTGCGATACCCCTTAATTCAACTTCCTTTCCTTCTAAAGATAATTTCATGAAAAGTTCTTGAAAATTAAAAGTTATTGTACCCAAGGGTTGTAGCCATTGGACTCCTAGTACAACATCAGTACCACCCATTGGAATGGAAAGCATTGGACTATTCAATACATATTCTCCCATGGGTAGCTTGATATTATGGCACTTCCTTGAGCAATTTATGGTTCCTCCACTTGCAACCATCACTTGACACTTTGGTGTTGGATATAGCAAGAAATTCAATTCATTGGCTATCTTACAATGAATAAAATTATGTGTACTTCGCAAATCAATCAACACTATTACCATTTTCTTCTTGATATGCCCTTCAATCTTGATATTTTGAGGAGTGGTAATTCCAGCCAATGCATTACAAGATATAGTTGGATTCATTTCTTCTTTTTCTAGGGTTTTTTCCTGGTGGATATCCTCTTCTTTTGATGTTTCTTGTTCCTTTTCTTCCTCCTCTTCACAATCTATGTAAAATAATTTCTTCTCAGCACACTTATGACCTTTAGTGTATTTGCTATCACAATTGTAACAAAGCCCTTTTTCTCAATTGTTGTGGTGTCAACCTTGTAGGCTGTGGATGGCTAGGGGCAGCAACGCTTCCATCTTTATGATTTTGAGTGGTAGGCTTCCTTGTTGCCATAATTTTGCTTTCCATTTTTCTTGCCAACCAGAATGCTTTCTCCAATGAATCTGGTTCCCAAAGGTGAACCTCATGTTGGATGTTATCTTTTAAAGTCCCTATGAACACATCAATCCTATGCTGCTCTGGAATATCTTTTACCCTTATATTCAATTTTTGGAAGTCCTCAACGTGCTCCATCATTGAACCCTTTTGTTTGAGATTTATCAATTGGCTAAAAAAAGTGTTGCTTTTTGTATCCTCATAATGTGCTATCATTTCATCCGTAAAAATAGCCCAACTGACAATTTGTTTAAGAGAGAAAAACCATCGATACCATACACACTGATTTGGTTCCAAATATAAAGTTGCAATGCATACCTTTTGTGTGTTTTGCACATTATGGAGATCGAAAAATAGTTGCATCTGTAGTATCCATGTTCCAGGATCCTTGCCATTAAACTTCCTCATATCGATATTTGGAATATGGTGGTTCTTCGATCCAACTTTAGAGTCTATGAAATCATGATTAACATTTATTTTGTTCTCATCATTGAGTTTCCTTTACTACGCTTTCACCATTAGTAAGAATTTCTTGTAGAAACTTTGTCAAATCTTTCTTCAAATATTCCATTCCTTTCTTTAAATCATCCACTTTAGCTTCCACGCCATCCATCTTAACTTCCACGCCGTCCATCTTAGCCTCCATCTTAGCTTCCATGTCATCCATCTTAGCTTCTACGCCTTTCTTTAAACCATCCATCTTATCTTCCGCGTATTTCTTTAAACTATTCATCTTAGCTTCCACGCCATACATCTTATCTTTTACGTCTTTCTTTAGACCATCCATCTTAGAGTCTGTTACTTTTTGTGCGAGTGACATTTTTTGCACTTGGTCTCGTAATTTTGATATATCATGTTACATTTCTTCCTCTTCTTCATGAGTCATGCTAGAGATTTCAAGTTGCTTACTAGGTGTTTCCATTTTCTTTTTTTGGGGCATCAATTATCGATAATAATGCTTTACTATGCCCTTTGAATTCCTTCAAGCTAATTTTTCAAACCATGCTTATGCAAAAATAAAATAACTACACACCTTTTTTCACTTTGTAGAAGCTCGATATTGAATCTAATGTATCTCTATAATTTTGGATCTCCAAGGTCTGAAATTGCTTCCTGCTCTAACCCTCTGAGTAATATTTCTAACTCTGCAAGTCTAATCAATATTGAATTCTCCAATGAAGAGTTATACCACATCTCCCACGCTGACCTAAGTATAGACTTGTTCAGTAGAGAAAACTTGTATGACATTCTGTGGGTCACTATTTCAACCTTAGGTTCTGAAAATTGTACTCAAAAAACTAAATCTGTCTTCTTTCTGTAACTTCTTACGAAAATTCAAACTGATGCTCAGAAAGAAAGTTATGACGATTTTCCCAAAGTGACCTGTTTGGAATGTAATTCGGGGGTCTGCAAAAACCCTAATTTCCTCAGATTATATCTCCAACAATATAGTGAGACAGGATCTGAAATTTGGAGCCGAGGTTCAGACCTATTTCCTCTCAAATGGGTTTTTTTTAGCTTCTGAAACTTCGTAGTGAAAGAGTTATAATGAAAATTCTATGATGGCCTATTCTAGATGAAATTTTGGAGCTTGCAAAAACCCTAACTTCCTCAAATCATATCTCCGAAAATATAGTGAGACAAGATAAGAAATTCGGACCTAAGGTTCAAAGAGATTTCGTCTCAAACAGGTTTTTTTTTCTCGCTTTTGAAACGTCAGAAAAAAGTTATAGTGAAAATTCCACGATAACGTATTTAGAGCAGCGAAACCCTAAAATCCAAAGCTCTGATACCAAATGTTATGAAACCAATGCACAAAAAGATAGAAAAGGTAGATCAACGCCTTAAAATTCATCATCTTCGAGGAGGAAACCTCCTTTACATTACACAAATGAACAATTCTTGGAAGTTTCAAATGAAAAAACCTCCTTTCTATATATAGGAGTCTAAGGAGTCACAATATAACCAAGCCAACCTAACAATAATAATATAAAGGCACAAAAATAACAATAGTGGGATTCTATGTGGCACAATAATAACAATATGGGGACAATAGGGGCACAACAATAACAATAAGGGATACAACGAAAATAGTAATGGGGGAACACTAGTATTATAGGGACCTAACAAACTTCAAACCATTATTTTGAACCTTTGATCATCACCTGAAGCTTCTCCTATTACTTATTCCCATGCGAACTTGATATACTTGGCCTTTGTGGGTTAAGGTGCCCGATACAGATCTCTCTTTCCACATTTAAAGAACAACACTTCATCTCTTATCTCAGAAGAGGCCTCAGTGTGATATGGAGATAACATCAACAAGGATGTCATAAAGTTTGTTGAACGTTGTAGAATTTTCCAACTAACCAAGGGTAGAAGTCAAAACACAGGGTTGTATACTCCATTGTCAGTACCAAAAAAGCCTTGGAAGATGTGAGCATGGACTTTGTCTTAAGTCTTCCAGGGACACAAAGGAAGCATGATTCAATGATGCTTATTATAGATATCTTTTCAAAGATAACACATTTCATAGCATGTAAGATAACAAGTGATGCTACTGAAGCGGCTATTTTATTCTTAAAAGAAGAAGTGAGACTTCATGGGTTTCTAAGAACCATTACTTCAGACAGAGATACAATATTCCCAGGTCACTTTTGGAGGGAATTATGGAAGAAGATGGGATCTAAAGTGCCATGAAATTCAACCTATCATCTGCAGACAAATTGACACAATGAAGTCATGAACAAGTGTCTCGGGATTTGCTGAGAAGCTTGAGTGGCAAAAATCCCAACCAGTGGGATATGGTCTTGGCATAGGCAGAGTTTGCATACAATGACTCGGTGAACAAATACACTAGTAAGAGTCCATTTCAAATTGTTTATGGGTGGTTACCAAATGGTGTTGTGGACCTCATAGAGCTTCCATATTTGCAGGAAAGGAAGAGTGTTGATGCAAATGACTTTGCAGAGAAGTTGTAGTTGATACATGAACATGTGAAGAAGCGATTGGAGTAGAGTAATAACAAGCATAAGGAGAAGGCAGACTCGAAAAAGAAGAGAAAATATTTTCACTGAAGGAGAACTGGTAATGGCACATCTGCAGAAAGAGAGATTTACCAAAGGTACCTATATCAAATTGAAATTTAAGAAAATAGGCCCATGCAGAATTCTTTAAAAAATTTCTGAAAACACCTACAATTTGGAGTTTCCAAAAGACTTGGATATCTCTCAGATATTCAATGTATTTGATCTATATGAGTTGTGTGAAGGGGAATGCGGTAAAGAAATATATACACCTGCTAAGCGGAAGGAACAGTTAACAATCAAACCTTTTGAAGAAATGGAAAAACAATTGGCCACTAGGGTTGGAAAAAAGACTCACCACATGGAGTATCTAGAATATGTTTCCAAATGGGAGAAAAGAGGATCTGAAGATGCATCGTGGGCGACTGAGAAAGAGCTAGCACGCCTACAATGGACATAAATCTTTGAAGCAAATACCACTTGAGATGGTAGCTCATATTTTCTTACCAAGGGTGTTTGATGCAAGAACATCCTTAGCCTTGGACAATATTCCTCATCAACCAAAAATAAGTTTATGTTTAGTTTGTAATAAGTGTTCTTACTCCCATGTGTTTTAATTTGTTGATGCACCTATTATGTTAGTTTTTGATACTCCTAGGTGGTAGTTATGGCTACTCTCATCGCTGCATTTTATCAAAGTGACGATTTCTTTCAAGTTGCTAACACTCCTAAGATCACATGTTGATACTCCTATTGTGTGGATTTGTTGACACATTCAAAATCGACAATTGTTTAGTTGCACTACTATATAACAACCCTGCATTAGGGGAATTTTGATGTCTAAAATGGGCCTCCTAAGGAAATTATAAAATAATAGTGGAAATAATAAAATAAGATTAGATTACATCATCAAATTTTAGA
Organism: Pinus taeda; assembly: GCA_000404065.3. NCBI lineage: Eukaryota > Viridiplantae > Streptophyta > Pinopsida > Pinales > Pinaceae > Pinus > Pinus taeda. Next base: position 18,495 of record APFE030307682.1, read on the forward strand.
GGGAAAAAAGAAAAGACTACTTTTTCAACTCATATTTTCAACTATCTCCCTATGGGTTTACTCGAATTTCAAGTGGAAACACTTGTTGGATGCATAATTTGATTCATCATCCAATGAGTACCCATGTTGCATACTTTCGATGGACCCTTCTATATGAAAAAAGAGAAATACATGAAAAACATTATTACAATCATGAAACTTCAACATGGGTACTCCTTGGATGAAAAAATAAATTTTTGCATCCAACGAGTAATCCCGCTTGAAATTTGAGTAAAACCTTAGGGAGATAAGTTGAAAATACAAATTAAAATAGTAGTTTTATTATTTTTTAATCTTTTAAATTTTTGTCCCAAAAATGATGAATAAGTTTATTTTGGTTGTACATTTTTCTTAGGAGGCCCATTTTAGACCTCAAAAGTTCTCTAATGACTAGATGCGCTTCCAGAATGAGGCAGAGGTTACAAATTTGGTTTGTCTTGTCCACATACTAAGAGGAAATGAATCGAATTAGTTCTGGAAGGAGAGAGGTCAACATCAAGTGAACCAATTTGTTTCAGTGGAATAAGAAGAGGTCAACAATGTGAAGATAAATTGCATGAACACAAAAGAAATCGGGCTTTTTCTTTTTGCTATTGGTTTTATGTTGGTTCGTTTGGGCTCATAGATCTTGGGTTATTAGTGTTGGTTTCGTTGTTGCGTGATTTCTAGAGAGTACGATTGGCTATTGTATGAGTTAACGAGGGTGTTTGGTTGTTGTATGTGGTATTGTTACGCAACAACATGAGAATTTCAAGTACTCTAAGGAGTCCACTCTCATATTTGTATTCTTTTATGTAACAACACATTTTAAATAAATAAAATTGTTTGAATCCTTTATGTGTTCTCGTGAGCAAACTCAAATTACTTTGTTTGTGTTGTGTGATTTAGTCCTTTAATTAATTAATTTAATAGCCAAATTTCAATGGCCTAAGTTGTGTCCTTTATAACAACTATCCAGATTTTGTATGTGTTGTGGAAGCTACAAAATGTAGGTTGTGTCAACATACCAATAGTGGTTTCTTGAATTTCTCCCTCCAAATACCAACTAGTCTGGATCTTACCCATGACCACTATAGCGGTAAGGGCGGGCGCTAGGCCACTAGTAGAAGTAGTAGACTCCCCATTTTAGAGTAAGGTGCAATCTACAAGAAACCTAATAAATTTATTCGAGGTGAGAGGGATGTGGGATATAGAATCTATTACTTACACTGGAATCAAATCACATAGAGGTAGAGAAAAAAAAATTATCGAATCACAAAATGTAATAGACTTCAAACAATGTCTATGGCAATGAAAGGGAGGTGATTAAGGCGATGAAATGGTGGTCTACATCAATGGTAGGTAGACAAGAGTAGTGGAAAGTGAATGGAACAAGTGGCAACGGCAAAGAAGAGGTAGACTTTGTATATACCTAATTACTCTATAACTTGTATTAAAACTTTGGTTAACCTATTATCTAGATTTTAGACATACATTACTAATTTGTAACTTATATTAAAACTAAAACTTTGGAAAACTGAAAACTTACATTACTACCATGTAATTTAAAATATATTACAAGAAGAAAAAAATTGAAAACTTAAGCTAATCTTAAGTTTCCAAATGAAAATAATAATAATAACAATGATAAATAAGACTATGTTAACAAAATGGTTGACCATATTTATAATCGTGGTAGTTACATAAAGCTTAATAAGAATCCTACAAAAAAGTTAATAAAAAAATAATGACCGCCATTAATTCGATTAATTCCCATAAATCTCTCTATAAAAAGCTTATTGAAAGCAATCCCCTTACCTCCAGAATTTATGGCCTTCCCAAGATTCACAAGGTCGGGGTCTCCCTGAGCCCTATTGTTAACACAATATGTGGGCCTACGTATCTTCTCACTAAATTTTTAGCTCAAAGGCTCAAACCTCTTGTTGGTCGCAATGATTCCTTTGTTAAGGAATTTGCTTCCTTTGTTAAAGAGTGGAAGGATATTAGACTATATCCAAGGGATTTGTTAGTCAATTTTGAAGTTGTTTCCCTTTATACCAAAATTCCTATTCAAAAAACCATTGATGTCATAAATTGAATCACTACCAAATTAGTTGGCCTCTGCCTCACCTCTACCTTCTTTAGTTTCCAAGGTGAGTTCTTTGAACAAATTTGTGGGGTAGTAGTGGGTTCTCCTCTTTTCCCTATAGTTGCTAACTTATTCATCGAAGATTTTGAAACTAAGGACCTAGCCTCAGCTCAATTTCGCCCTAAAAAATAGAAGAGGTTTATTGATAATCCCTGTGTCATTTGGCCCTATGGTCACGAGAAATTGGATTTGTTTCTTAACCATCTTAATTCTTAATCAGACTCCATCAAATTTGCAATGGAGGTTGAGGTAAACGGGTGTGTTCCTTTCCTTGACATCCTTCTCTCTAGAATGAAAGATGGCTCTGTTTCTCACCAAGTCTTTTGCAAAAAAACTAACACAAAACAATATCTTCATTCCAGTTCTCATCATTTTTTGGCGCAAAAATTCAAGGTTCTTAGTACTCTCGCCACCCATGCTTTAAGAATTTCTTATGAAAAGCACCTAGAAAAGGAAAAATCTCATCTTCTATAACTTTTTGAAAACAATGGCTATAGCAAATGTCAAGGCCTCAAAGATTTTCAAAGAGCCCATAAAGAATCAAGTGTTAAGCCTACTCGTGATGATCCAATCTCTAAGTTACAACTCCCATTTATCCAAGGGACCACTGACAAGATTTCCTATATTCTTAAAAAGAATAAAGTTTCTGCTTCTTTCAAATGCCTTAATACGATTATAAATTCTCTCAGATCGGTTAAGGACCCTATAGACCCTAAAAACATGAAAGGGGTTTACTCAATCCCATGCTCCTATGGGATTCCCTACATTGGTGAGACTAGATGCTCTATTAATTAGAAAATCCAAGAACATGCAACATACATCAAGCACAACCAATCTTGCTCATCAGCTCTTGCTGAGTATGCTGAGAAATATAAGCACCATGTTTACATTGAGGCTGATCACTTCCACCATAAGAAGCTAAAAAAGGCTATTAAGATTGAGAAACATGCAATCAATCTCAACACCGATGATGGTTGGAAATTAAATAAGAGTTGGATTCCAGCTCTTTTTTCTTAATTTTCCCAAGTTACTTCCTTCCCTCTTTATTATATTATATATATATATATATATATTCTTCTTAAATACTTTAAATTTTAAGATCATTTGAATTTTCTTATTCTAATATATTAAAAAAAAATTAATTACTTATTAAAAATATTAATCTTATGTTTGACCCCTTATGATTTTATCGATTCTATTATAATTTATTTAATATTATAAATAATTAATTTCATATATATATAGATAGATATATAAACAAATAACAACTATTTTATAACACCTAGTCTATAACTAAACATTAAGAGTCATGATTATTATGCATAAGGATAAAGGATTTTGGGAGGAGGGATCGATGGAGGAGGGCGAGGGTTTGGGCGCAGGTGCATAGGCCGGAACCAGGGCCAGCCGGGCCGAGGGCCTAGGGCCCATCAGAAATCGACACCGAATTGCGACGAAGAGAGGAACAGTTCTCCGGTGGATAGCGACAGGAAGAAGGGCAGGTGGAGGTCGGGGAATAGCGAGGGGCAGACAACTTGGAGTCATCGCTTTGAAGCACAGTAACAAGGGTTTTTACTGAGGAAAGGAGCAGGACTATTGTGCTGGCAGCGACCCTTCATCGAAGAAAACGATCGGCGAGTTATCTACGACCCTCCCCAGTAACTATGGTTAACCCTAGTGAACTTGTTGACCTAGACCCTGCAATGGAGAATATCCTATCAGTCTGGGGAAAGACCCAACTGCCTAGAACATTGAACAGTATTTTGGAGTGCCAGATAACTTAAGTCCCAATCCTCTTTCACCGGAATTGCTAAGGATTAATCATCCCTTCCTACAGTCGACAAAGAAGTTGGAGGGGAACGTCTATTTTCATCAGGACTCCAAGGATTTACAGCGGTCAAGAAGGGCAGGCGGAGATGAGTTGCATGCAGGCCCTCGGCAATCCGTTCAAGGCAGCAAAGGGAAACCCTCTTCCATCGGTTCGGTTCTCTCTAGAGGATTAGAGGATATTGTAAAATTCGGATCGAGCATAGGGAAAAGGTCTGAAGGGGGTTTTGGAAGGTTTTCGACTGTTACCAGAGCATCCATTGCCAAAGGTCAGGGCAGCCCCAAAAGGATAGAAGGACGGAAGGAAGTCGACTCCGAAGGACTTCCAGACCCTCAAAAGAACCCTACAGGATCAGAATCGGGGACTCAAGTAACAAATCAGTCCCTAGCAGAGCCTTTAAATTACACCATAAGCAATTTGTTTCTACCCTCATTCGAGCCAAGGCTTTCCCCCTTGAATCCTGGCCTGGAACAACAAGAAAGGAACGAGACAAACAAGGAAGTAAGGGAGGAGGACGTCGGGACAAGGAAAAAAGGGGAGAAAAGGAAAAAGCAGAGACCGATTAACTCGCAGGATTTAGAAGGGAATTTGGTTTTGGGAATGGATGTGTAGATTGAAGAGGCCCTGGAGGTGTCAGAATGCACCTTGGTTGGCAGGGCGAGAGGGAAAAAATACACTTCCAACTACATCAAATCATGGGGGAAACAAAAATGGCAGTCTAATCTCATTAGAAGATTTGAGGTTTCGACTCTAGCAAAAGGTTGGTTTATGGTGCGTTTTGAGCACAAAGAGGTGACAGATTGGGTTGTTGAAAGGAATTGGGCTTTCGGGAACATCCCTGTTCTTCTAAAAAAATGGAGTCCTCTGTTTGATGCAGTTCATGAGAAAACAGATGTCTTTCCGGTTTGGGTAAGGGCTCCAGGGTTGCCTTCATTTCTTTGGGTTGAATCGGTTTTCAAGGCAATAGGGAATAGGTTGGGCACATTTCTGGAAGCGGATATGTCCTTCCTGCAAACACAGAATAAGGGTATGGCTCGGATTCTAGTCAGCCTAAACCCAAGCGGAGGACTTGCAAAGAAGATCAATCTCGAGTACAAAGATTACGTCTTTGAACAGATCCTGGACTACGAATACTTGCCCTTCAGGTGTCATAGATGCCATGTCTATGGACATTTGGCCAAGGAATGCCCCTTGGGTAGGCGACGGAGAAGATTCCAGAGGACATCAGCTCAGTTGGAGAAGGCAACTTGTCATAATCAGACTATTCAGAGAAAAGAGACCTCAGTTCATCAGATAGAAGGAGAGATGGAGATGGATATTCAGCAGGGGGGGTAGACCCCGAACGTAGCAAATCAAGATTCACCGATCAGAAAGGAAGACGAAGATCTTGATCTTGGGAGCGACAAAGCAATTATGGATTCCATCGTGGAAGCGGCAGCAACACAAAATCCCATCAATAGCAAGGATCCAAAGGGTATGTGCTTAGATCCAACAATTACCCTATTCTTAATTCAAAAAAAATAAAAATAAATAAATAAAAAATTGTCTGGTTCCTAAATCTCTTTCAAAAAATTTCATTCCTGATATTAATGATAATAAAGAAAGTCATGAGGGAAACAATGTGGAAACCTGTATTGAAATAATTTCGGCAGCCATCCCCTCCTTAGATCTGAATTGTGAAGGTGTTTCTTCTGAACCAATTCCCCTGGTCCATCATCCCATATGCCCCTATAATCTTAGCTCTCTGGACAATAAATCTGATCCCTTAGATATAGTGGGTGGCATAGGTCTGTCCCCTCCTCTGACCCTGAAAAGGAAAAAAAGGGGAAGGAAATCCAATCTTTCCATGGCCCAGATTAAAGCAAAGCATGATGTGGCAGATGGAAAGCAACTGTCAAACACTGGGGCTCTTAGAGCAATGCAGGCCCCTGAAAATTCTTTAAAATGATTCTTACATCATGGAACTGCAGGGGTTTAGCCAGTAAACCCAAAAAACTGGCTCTTAGGGAGATGGTCATGAATTCAAAATCGGATATCCTTCTACTTTAGGAGACTTTGGGGAATGGAGCAGAAGTAGAATCGGTGCTAAATGCACTCCTTCCAGGTTGGAAATTTTTGACTTTGGACTCAGAAGGACATTCTGGAGAACTAGCTGTAGGCTACAGGGAAGGGAGAATCAAGATAAGGAACCAATGGGGCATGAAACAGGTGTTGGGCATGGAACTTCAATCCCCTGAATTTGACTTCCCATTAACAATCTTAAACATTTATGGGCCATGTCAGGGGAGGGTGCCTTTTTGGAACGATCTGATGTCCAATTCGACAGTGAAGAGTAAATACATGGTGTTGGGCGGAGACTTAAACTTTTCAATAGGAAGAGCAAAGGCCTGGGGACCCTCGGCAAGGGAAGATTCGCTTACAAATTTCTTCCAAAATCTCTTAATCGCCAACAATCTAATAGATGTTAATCTTATTAAGTTAAAGCTGACTTGGAGGAACATAAGAGTAGGAGAAGCAAGAGTGGTGAAAAGACTGGACCGGTTCCTCATTAATGAAGAATTATCTTCCTTGATCCCAATGTTTATTCAATGGGTTGAAGAGGGGGGGCCTTCAGATAACTTTCCAATTTATTTAGAACTCTCTAAACCTCCTCCAAAGCCGCCAGCACCCTTCAAGTTCAATGCATCATCGCTGCAAGAAGTTTATTTCAACAAACTATTTAAAGAAACATGGAGACATCCTGACAGTAGCACCTCAGAGGATAAAGGGTTCTTGTTCATGGAAAACCTCAACACACTGAAGAAAGCAACATTTATATGGGCGAAGGACAGAAAGGAAAAACAGAACGAGGAAATAATCCGAACAAGTGAGGAACTTCAAAAGCTGGAAAGTATAGAGGAGGATGGATATGCAACACAGGAATCCAAAGAGAGGATCCTACACCTTGAGAAACTCAAAAATCAAATTCTCCTGGCAAAAGAGGAGGAATGTCGGCTTAAGAGCAGAGCGATTTGGCTTAAAGCAGGGGATGAAAACACAAGTTTTTTCCACAACTATGCAAAACGAACGAAGAGCGCAAACACTATCTAGAACCTAAAAAATGAAGATGGAAGGGAGGCAAAGACATTTGAATCTCTATCAGCGCTAGGGCAAAGCCATTTCCAGAACTTATTTGTTGATCAAGGTGAGGTCACCATCGCCGAGGTTATCAAAACAGCGAAATGTTTCCCTAGGTACGTGGAGGAGGAAGAAGCAGAGGATTTGATGAGCCCAGTAACAAAGGAGGAAGTTGAAAGTGTCATCAAATCTATGGCAAAAGAAAAAAGCCCTAGGCCGGACGGATGGACCATAGAACTCTTTCACCATTTTTTTGATCTGATAGGAGCAGAAATAATTGAAGTAGTAGAAGAGTCCAGAAAGAAATGAGAGGTTTATAGTCCTTTCAACGCAACATTTATAGCCCTCATCCCAAAGAAGGAAGTTCCTGAAACCTTTGAAGATTTCTGACCAATTTCATTATGCAACTGTATATACAAGATTATTGCAAAAGTGATTACACTCAGAATTAAACCATTTCCGTCAAGGCACATTTCAATGGAACAATTTGGGTTTTTAAATGGATGACAAATCCATGAAGCTATCGGTGTGGCGCAGGAGGTACTGCACAGTGTAAAGCAGAAGAACAAGAAGGGTGCAGTTATAAAAATTGACTTATCAAAAGCTTATGACCGGATAAATTGGATATATATCTATTTGCTTCTAACTCATTTAGGTTTCAAAACGGATTTCATTAGCTGGATCATGGGGTGTATCACAAATGTCAACTATGCAGTTCTCATCAACGACGCAGCCACTCCATTTTTCAAAGGACAGAGGGGATTGAGACAAGGTTGTCCCTTGTCCCCTCTGCTTTTTCTTTTAGCTGCAGAAGGTTTAAGCCAACTGATTCAAAAGGCCAAAAGGGAAGGCAAGGTAAGAGGTATAGAAGTAGCAGTCAACATGTACATATCTCATCTCCTTTTTCTTGATGACATATTGGTTTTCACAAATGGAGATTCTAATGAAATAAAGGAATTAAAAAACATACTTGATCTTTTCTTGAAAGAAATTGGAATGCAGATAAACTCCAGGAAATCTCAGTTAATAATGGAAGGACTAAGCAGACAAGAAAAAGCACAGATGTATTCTTTGTTTCCTTATCGAACAAGTAATATGGAATCCCCCTTGAAGTATTTAGGCTTCTAGCTAAAACCCAATGCCTATAAGAAAGAGGATTGGAACTGGTTGATCACCAAAATTGAAGCCATAATCTCTCATTGGAGCTACAAATGGTTGTCCAGAGCTGGGAGACTGACTCTAATCAAATCAATACTACTGGCCATTCCAGTCTACTGGGTAGCTTTAACATGGGTTCCTAAAGGAATCCTGGAGAAAATAAGGAGAATTTGTAGCAGATTTATGTGGGCTGGCACAAAGGAGAACTCTGTTCTTCCATGGGTTGCCTGGGAGAAAGTGGCAAGGCCAAAAGATTGGGGAGGATGGGGGATAAAAAGCCTTCCTGACTTCACCCTCACGTTGGCAGCCAAATCAGGCTGGAGACTTATAAAGATGGAAAATTTATGGACAAGAGTGGTGAAAAGGAAATATATAGACCCGGCTCCTTTAGAAGAATGGATCAGAAACTTAGCAAAGAATAAGAAGAATGTCTCGGTGGTATGGAAAGCAACTGTGGAGTCTTTCAAAGTGATCGAACAAGGACTGGCATGGAAGATCGGGAATGGAAGGAATTTGAAGATAGGGAAGGATCCCTGGGTTGGATGCAATGAAAATTTTGCTTTATCCCCCGGGTTAATTAGTCACTTAGAAAACAAAGGCATACTCTCCTTAAATCAGGTGGAAAAACCTGGTCACTCAACCATATGGGGAGAAGCTTGGAAAAATGGAGAAGATCTAGAACTAGAGCACAGATGGTGGAATGAATGGAATACATATATTCAAGAACTCTCCAGATCAAATGTCAGATTGAAAGACAACCAGGATCAATTGATCTGGGCCCATGCAGATACTGGAGAGTACTCTCCAAAAAGTGGATATAAATCATCATGTCTAGGAAAGGATGGGGAACTCCGAAATGGTGGCCAAAGCACTTGTGGAAGCTCAAATGTTCGGCAAAGACTAGACTTTTCTTTTGGTGCATTTTAAAAAGGAAAATCCCAACTTGGGACATTCTTCAGTCAAGATATATGCATGGTCCAGGGGGATGTACCTTATGCAAATCTGAAGCTGAATCCATCAACCAGCTGTTCATATCTTATTTAGAAACCAAAAAGATATGGGGGGAGGCAAGGAAATTGATGAATAAAAGGGTCGAATGGGTAGGTGAAAATCTGTCTAAGGTTTGGGCAAAATGGTGGAAACAATTTCCTGAAGGGAATATGCGAAATATACCCCTCATTATCTGTTGGGGGGTTTGGATCGCTAGAAACAGGAGTATTTTTCAGGACAAGGAAACTCCGGCAACTGTCACTGCAATCCAAAGTGTCTCTATCTACTCGAGTATCCCGGAACCAGACGAGAACAAATCACAAAGACAAGGCACAGCTGTACAAATAAATGAGGGCATTCCCTAGGCTTTTTTTGATGGTGCCTCGCAGAACAATAGGGCTGGAGCAGGAATAGTCATCCATGTTAATGCAAATCAATCCCTCAAATCTTCAGTTGGACTTGGGACAGGATCAAATAACTTCGCAGAGATGTCAGCTTTGAAACTACTTCTCTATTGGCTCATACAAAGGAACATCTTTACAATTCAGCTCTTTGGAGATTCACTTAATGTTATCAATTGGGTTAATGGGAAAAGTACATGCAAAAATCAAATTCTGAAACCTATGCTAGAAGAAATACAGGTGTTAAAAACATCCTTTAACAATTTTTCTTTATGTCATATTTACAAGGACCGTAACGATTCAACCGACAAACTTTCTAAGGAAGGTTTGCAGCAAAATCTGGGCAGCTGGAAAATTGTAGAAGAAATCCATGGACAGATTCATATAACGGATCAGCCGCCTCATTCCTAAAAACATGTTTGCAGTGACAACTTTACTTCATATATATTTTTGTCATACTCTTTTCCTAGACGCTTATTATGGAATTTTGGATCAAAAACAGCGAAATGGATAATCTCAGAACTTATTATCTTTTTCGTAAGGGTTGTTTTCCTCGTCTGAGGAGACTCGTTTATTATGATGGTTTTTGCTGCCCTTTTTTGAAAGGGATGTTATGATTCATGGTTGGACAGTCTTAAGCAGCAGGTTTATACTGTTTTCAACAGCCTCTTCTTGAGAACAAATGGTCCTTCCAGAGGGTAGGACGGTTTTGATTGCAAAAGCAGTCTATTAGCAACAACAGAAATGCTTAAGCATATGCAATGTAACTTTTTATCTCTTCAATAAAAAGTTCACTTTTTCTTCAGGTATAACAAAAAAAAAAAAAAACACATTAATAAAATGTTGTTTTAATTAATTCAATAACTAATTTTTAACGGCGAAGTTAAATCCCATCATATGAATTACAAACAAAAACAAAAACAAAACAAAAGTGATTCTATTTAATTTATTTAATATTATAAATAATTAATTTCATATATATAAAAACAAATAATAGTTATTTTATAACACCTAGTCTAAAACTAAACATTAATAAATATTGTTTTAATTAATTCAATAACTAATTCCTAACAGCTAAGTTAAATCTCATAGTATAAATTACAAACAAAAACAAAAACAAAACAAAAGTGCATAAAAGACAAAATAAAAGACAAAATGGAATATATACTTTTTCACTAGTGAAGCCTCCTCATAGCCCCTTTTACTAGTGAAGCCTCCTCATAACCCCTTTTTCTAGTTTTATCAAATCTTTTGTAAGATGATAGCATCTTGTGTACTCAGGGAAAATTTTCACTTTCTTCCTCACGGTGCCTTTTGCCACTTTTATTAAATTTGTGTAAGATGGCGTCATGCAATTCTTAGCCTCCATTTAAAGATAGTAATGCTCATGGAATTTTTGGTGAAAATATCTTGACAAACATAGTAAATATATTTTTTTCAACCAAGACGAAGTTTCCACCTAATCTAATAATACCGGTCTCCAGTGCACTTTAAAATGTTGTTAATGTTGTTAATTTCTTATCATAACAATTGAGAAAATTCAAGAGTTTAAGCCTTGTATAACCCAATGGGTAAAAACATTTACACGAAATGGCATAGAGTAATTATCTCTCCATTTCCCATAGCCTTCGAAATCTAATCAACCAAAATGGTAAGCATGTCATATGGATCAAAGCAATGTTTTATTGCTCCACTAGTTATTGCACTACAAAGATCAAGATATTCACAACACTCTTTAACCACAGTTGCAAACAACTTTGCATCGGAATGTCAAATGAAACCCACTAGCCAAGACAAGTCAAAACAAGCCACTTTCATAAACCTTTCATCACATTTGTCTTAACCCTTCAAAATGAGATGGTTGCTCTCATTTTTAATAACTAGTGAGTTCTTAACATATTTTAGTGTTTTATTATTTTTATTAACGCATTTTATTATTATTATTAAATGTAATGATAGGTCATAATATTCTCTTTATATTAATATAAAATATCTTTCAATACCAATAATTTATATTATTATTAATAATCACTTTATTATTTTTGTTATTTTTCATTATTTATGTTTTTTTATTTTTCAATATATTTACAATTACTTTTATTTTAACTTAATAAAAGTCCATCTTTGTATTATTTTAGTGTCATTTCAATTTTATTTGTTTCTAATAAATGGAGTGTCCACTTAAAATGTTGAAAATTTTAAAATAACATATATTATGTTCTAAAAATTTATGCATTATTATTATGTTTAACTATGAAAATTTATATATTCAAATTCTAAATATCTATGAAAATTACTTGCTTCAAGAAATCCAAATTTTTAAAAATCTCAACATTAAAACCATAAAATAAATTGCTTAAACTCTAATGTGAATAGACTACATGCCAATATTAGTTGCTTGGATATCTCGCCCCAAAAACCAACTAGAGCTTTACCCATGACCACTATAGTGGCAAGGGCAAGGACACTTGGCCTACCTAGTAGAAGTGTCTTCCTCATTTTAGAGTAGGGTTCAATCTACTAGCAACCTAATAAATCTATTGGGGTGCAAGGGATATGGGAAATAGAAGTTATTGCTCACTCTAGAATCATATCACATAGAGAGGTAGGGCCAAAAAAACAAAAAAAACATAAAGTGTAAAAGACTTCAAACAACTTCTATGGCAATGGAAGGAAGGCCATAGATAAAAGAAATGAAATATTGCACTACATTGATGGTAGATAGACAATAGTGGCAAGTGCATAAAACTTAGAAGCACTTGCAAATAAGAGATGGACTTTGGACATACATTATTATTTTGTAATTTATATTAAAATTTTGGTTAAAAAACATGGACTTTAGAAATATATTACTACTTTTTAACTTTGCATTAAAATAAAAACTTTAATTTACCATGAATTCAAAATATGAAATATATTACATAAAATACTAAAATTTAAGCTAATCTAAAGTTTGAGACCGAACCATACTTGTTGTTCTAAATTTGTCCCACAAATGAACTATGATGTGATTTTCACTAAAAACCCTTCTTAAAAACAATAATACTACTATAATAAAACCTCATATGAAATTTGTCCAATTAAAAATTCAAAAAACGATTCTTTTATTATTATCTATTTATATCTTAACTCATAAATTATAAGATAATATTATTATTCATTACATCTCACCTCATAATTATAAAATAAAATAAAAAATAAAATAAACATTTATCAAATTGAAATTAATATAAATCAAAACAATCAAAAAAAGTTTATAATTTTTTTTGTTTTGTTTTTTCTTTTTCGTTCAGAAATAGTTATCCTGGCTAATCATTGAGAGAGAATCAAAATGTTACATGTTATATACAAAATAGAAATAAGATTAAACTTACCACTCATTGAGAAAATCAAAGAGTTATCAAAGAGTTACATACATATTATGTAGAAAGGAAAAAAGAGAACAAACTTCACCCGAAAAACTATTATGTACACAGGAAAATAGAGACCAAACTACACCCGAAAAACTGCAGAGACAAGAACAAATCTTGTCCCTGCCACAGTCAAGTCTTCTTTTTTAAATCAGCACAAAATTTCCATTAATCAAAAAATGATAACAAAAATTTGTGTTTCTCTGCATGTGAATAGCTTTCCTGTCCATAGATGCCATCCTCAGATTATGCTTCAAAAAATTGGCTTAACCATTACAACTGAATTACAGTCGAACATCATTTAATACATGCACTGGAGGATATTTTTTGCAATTATCCTGATTACAAAAGATCAACATAGCCAAAACCAGAGAGACTAAAAAAGGTGACTGAAAAATTTAATTATTTAAAAAAAGCCTAACCGCGCTTGTGCTGCATGATTATAGGTGTGAGATCCGCTATGACGAGTCCAAGTCACGAAGAATGCCATAACTATTTTTCTGAGTATGTATTATATAGAATGGGATATTACCGGATAACACAAAAGTATTGAAGATTTGTACAGCGGAATCAAACTGCTTACTAAATCCAGCCTAGACGGAAAAAACACAACAGAGTAAGTTCAGATGGGTACAGTACCGCATTGTCTTGGGCAGGTACTAATAATGTCGGTGATCATGAAAATATTTTTCATAAAGCTAGGTTAAATCCCATCTTATAAATTACAAAAAGAAACCCTTCAAAGTGTAAAAGCCAAAATATATACTTTGTCCCTACTGAATCATCCTCCTCATGGTGCCTTTGCTAGTTATATCAAAGCTGGCCTAAGATGATGGCATCGTGCACTTTCTCGGCCCACCATTTGAAGAGACCACTCGCGCTATCGAAATTTCGGGTGAAAATGCCTTGACAAACACTGTAGATCCGTTTTTGTTCAACCAAAGGGAGGGTTTCCCCTACACAAATAATACCTTTCTCCAGTGAATTTATTACCGGATCAGAAGAAGAGATACTATTCACAAGCTTCACCATTGTATCAGTCCAAATGGTAAGAAAGTCAACAAGGAATGACATTCGAGTAATCATCTCTCCATTTCCCATCGCCTCCACAATGTGATTAATCAAAATAAGCATATCACTTGCTGCAGAGTAATATTGTTTCGCTCCATCAGATAATGCATTGCGAAGATCAGGATCTTCACAAAGCTCTTTGACCACTGTTGCTAACAATTTTGCATTGCAACGCCTAATGATGCCCAGCAGCCAAGACAAGTCAGAACAAGCCACGTCCATACACATAATATCACATTTAGACTTCTTAATACCTTTCACATCTGCCTTAAACTGGTTCAAAATGGCATCTTTGCACGCATCTTTAATAGCTGGTGACGTATTTAACTTGAGGTAGTCAAACATATGTTGCTCCACAGTGCTGCGAAACTCTGATGATCCATAGTAAGTTATCTGCAACAATTTTGGTAGAGACTCCTTCACCATCTTTAAATGCTCGCAATCCGACTTGCTTTGGCTCATATCAAGTCTAGCAGCTAAATCAGGCAATACATTTATGTTCTACGATGACAGCACCACGCGAAGCTTGGCTTCTTTCTCACGACTCCAGCGCACAACAGCTAAATATCGCATACATGACTCCAAACAATCACGAAACATCACTTCCGAAGCAACTGGTAAAACATCCAATGCTTCATCCACATCGGTGAAATTAAAGCATTCGGTTGTATCATAAGAATACATTAGCTGAATACATTTGATGTAACTCTTTGGATGGCCAGAACATGTTACCTTCATTTCAAAGGACCGCTTAGCCGAAGACCCGCTTTGGGAAAGCTTGGTTTCAAAAAACCCAGCCTTCTTCAACACTTGAGATGTTGGGGATTTTTCTGGTAAAATCCCAAAAACAATAAAAAAAAATTGCACACAGAGACAATATTCTGTTTCTCCACAGGAATTTTAACACAGCGGAAACATAAAAAATTTCTGAGCAGCAGGCAGAGTTTTTATACACCAAGGATTTCTATTCATAAAAGGATCGCTGTTACAGATTATAATCTTCCTCTCTCACAGAGGGATTCACCAATTTACAATTCACTGCAGTGTGAAAATTACATATATATTTCTCACGCCGCTGCGTGGATCCTTTTCATAAAGAAAACAATTCTTACGCACTGCTGTGCCTCCCTTTGATTACACATACAACAAAACAAAAATTACATATATATATGACAACCAAAAAAAAAACTTACATCCGTTTCACACTTGCCATGCTGCCGTAAAAGAAAACAATAAAAATTAAATGGTTTTACTGGCTTTTACGTGTGCCCATACTCCCGCTGATAAAAATTAAAAACTTCATCAAAAACTTACCAACCCACAGTAAATTTGCATTTACTGTTTTACTGACATAAACGGCGGTAAAGAAACTTTTACTTCACGTCAAAATTATTTGCAGTAGGCCTGTACTTCAATGAGTATCAAATTTAGCTTTGGGAGTCCATCGGGTCCAGACTTCATTGCATGGCACACATATATGCAAAAGTTGTGCACCCATGGTTTCCCGATTACGAAAATACTGTGGACCCGATAATCTATCAAAAGAAATTAATACCATCGTCGGGTCCGGGTTATCGGCGATTGCTCATTCATAAAAAAATCATGCTCCACTTGAAACGCCGATAGCGATACGCCGATGCGATATCGACAATCGCTCATCGCTGAATCGCTCTAAGTTGAATCGCTCCAAGCTGAAATTTCCAGGCCGCTGAACTGCTCACCTGATGCGCAGTTGAAATTACGTTTTCAACACTCCCCTTTAATTTCAACTGCTGGGCATTCAATCATACCCAAACATTTCATCAAAAATTCAAAGCTTTTCTGATCCAATGGCTTTGTCAAAATGTCTGCTACCTGTTCCCGAGTCCTGCAATGTTCTAAGACAATTTCTCCATTGCTCACCAATT
>APFE030307683.1:0-10288 GCA_000404065.3 Pinus taeda
TTGAGGAGGGATAGGATCATAAGACCCATCAATCATGGGCCTCTAAAATCAAATCGCCAATCTAACAGAGAAATTAAAAGACCTAAAACTAATTCAACTAGTAAGACCCACTGTGTGGTGTACTCACTGCCTAGTGGAAGACCATGTGGCGAATGAATGCCCAAGGTTGAGAGGCAATAATAGTCCAATATTACAAAAGTATTCCAATGTACCTAAAAATATTTACTGTGAATTTTGTGTATCCACAATGCACAACACTGACCAATGCCGAGTATTAGACACTTTAGCAAAGCAGCTAGATAGGTCCACCTTCAAAATCAATGAATCTGGTCATGGGGGACAAGGAGGAGGGATGAGAGGAGGAGGAACAGGGGGAAGAGGACATGTAAGGTGTTACAATTGTGATAAGGAGGGACATGTCACCAAAGACTGTCCACTCCCAAGAAGGCCTTGGTGCTCACAATGCAGGTTCAATGCACATGCCACCGAGGATTGCCCCGAGCTGATTGCAAAATGGGAAGAAAGAACTAGATAGAGGGGGGCTAATTTGATCAATGCAGAACCAAGAACCATTGAGTTTCTTCCAGTAACTAATATAAATATAGTTACCAGAGGAGGTAAGAAGACAAGGAATGATCAAGGTATCATAGACCAACCTTCAATTGTTCGGGTAGCATCACCAAGACGGTCATACAACCCCACCCAACAGAAACAATACTATCAGGAAGTGGCCAAGTTATTTGATGGGTTAATAGAGATAAAAGGAGACAAGAAATAGGACTCACATAGATTAGGTAACACTTGACCAATCAAATAATGGTTTAGACTATTTTTGCAGATTTATGATAACGAACAAATGAAAAAGGAGTTGCGCAGGAGTCTTAAAAACAGTATTTCTAGAGCATGAAGAAAAGTGGGAAACAATATTGGCAAACCTACCGGAAAGACATTCAAGAAGGGTACGATGGACCAAGAAGAGAACCAATAAATAATTTCGGATTGATTCTCAAGTCGCAGGATTTCAAATTAAGGATACATTGTTAGATTTGGGGTCAGATGTAAATATTCTACCCTGAAAGATATGGGAAGTACTAGGGAAGCTGCAACTTAAATATTCACGAATACAACTGCAGATGGAAAATCAACATCGCATATTGCCCATTGGAAGGTTGGAAGATGTACAAGTGGATGTAGCAGGGGTAAAAACTTATACTAAATTTGAAGTAATAGACATAATGAGTGATAAAGACCCATACCCAGCACTTCTTGGTATGGACTTGGCATACGAGAACTATGTTATTATTGGCCTAAAGAAAGAGTTGATGATATTTGAAGCAGAACTGATGCGGGTAATATAACCAATAGATCCATATCAAGGACCAAGGTTCACCAAACCTATGGATGATCGAGATAAGCTGCGAATGTTAGATCAACTATACAAGCTAATGGTAGGAAAAAGAGAATACTACATAAATCCCACAGTAAGAGGATCAGTTAGTTGGACGAGCATACAAAGTTCAAAAGCCAATTCAAAAGTCGATTGAGATGCATGGCAACAAGGAGGATACGAGATTGATACTAGACACTACGCCAAGATATGCGTAATAAACTGGATTGGGGTAGAGGTAAGAAATTATGCTACCTTCAATGGCATTCAATTGGTAGACACTTTTATGAAGAAAGTGGATAGAAACATAAGAGAATATCACAAAGCTCCACTATTAGATATTGCGTTACATGCCACCCCGGTAAGATGGTGGAAAGTGCATCGCAACACTTTTGTGAATGGGAGACTATCAAGTGAGCCATGAGAGAGAGGTGTAGACAAGAAGACAACCAGTCAAATGACAAGGTGAAGTATAGAGGAAACTCAGATCCCAGAAATCATTTAGAGGACTACACAATGAAGTGGGAAAAAGAGTAAGTACCAAAGGAACTCTCGGTGCATTTATTCATACATACCTTAGGTACGATTCCATAAGCATGGTATATATAGGAGGAAATTAATAGATAGACAGTAGACTGGGATATCATGGCTAACCAATTCAACAACAGTTTCTCATTCAAAGATAGTGATTGACGCATGACTCAAACTTTGTATGTTTAAAAGGATCCTATTTACTCCAAGAAAACTATGACTACCGTCATGTTCAAATGAACAGTTTTCTTTCTCAAAGTTATGGGTAACTTAGGAAGGATCCCTAACGACCAACTGGTTCCTTTGTTAAAGCCTGACAAATTCTGTGTAACAGGCATAAGCGATGACGAACCAAGCACTTTCCAAACAATTGACGAAAGGATACTCACTGAAGCCCCTTCATCTATGATAGTGCTAGACATGACCATTTTGTACACTTGTACTATGATCCGAAATGGTACATTAGAAGGAAGGTGGGATCTAGATAGTTGATTCCAATTGAAGGAAACGACTAGACTGCTTGGAGGGGGTATCGAATAAACAATAGAACAAACCTCTTGAGTAGTGGGAACTGGGGGATTCTCTTCCTATTGTGAAGGAATGGGCGGATTGCCCCCAAGTTCATCGAACTCTGAAGTGACAAAAAGAATTTGAACAGTATCATTCTCGTTCTCTTTGGGAATGGTATCGTTTGAAGGTGGATCTTCTGAAGGTAAAACTGGGTTGACTGCCATATCGACTTGATGACATTGATCTAGTATGGACTCAGAAGGTTCAGTCTCAACAATAGGTGTTTTGACTGATGATTGAGTTATGTCAGTCATATTTTCAACTATTAAAGGATTTGAGATGAGTTTCTTATATCCAGGTGGAATTCACTGCGGTGAAGCAGGGCGGCCATGCAAGATTCTCTTGGCCTCATCCAAAAAAGGACATCGGGGAAGGTGATGGTCTCCTTCACATAATAGACAAGGAATTTTGACCTTTCCTTTCTGTCCAGGAACTTCATTTTTACTAGCTGATGGTGTGTTGTCAACATGATTGCCAGAGGTTGATGCCACTGTATGGTGTGAACGGGGAGACCATTCTCTCAAGATCTGTGGAATGCAAGGAAAATATCGATGAAAATGGTTTTCTTTGCAAATTAGATAAGGATATTTAGGAGATTTAATGTGTGGATTTTGACCAGATGATTCATGGTTGTCCCCTTGCTTAACTGACTTCTTCTTCTTCTTCTCCTTCCCTTTCTTCTTCTTCTCAGTCACTTGGTTACTAACATCACTATTTTCACCAAGTGAAGAGGAAGAAGGGGAGGGAGAAACAAATGACGAAGGAGGAGAAGGGTCAACCCTAGTATTAACTGGCTACTGATTTGATTATTGAGGAATTGCGGTATTTTGAACGACAGATGTTGAGAATAGCCATATTGGCAAGTCAATTGGGATTCCTGGAAGGGAAAATGTGGCCATATACAGAGCATCAATATCTCCCCAAGAGGAGAAAGGACTAGTATTCCCCTCAAAATGGATTCCTTGATTGGTAGACTCCATTATCTCAACCTAAGATCAACAAAGGAACATGGATGTTATTCCAAATTAAATAAATTTTAATGATGCTTTGACACAACATTTCTTTTTCAATTTTTAAGAGTTGAGAAAAAGCTAAAGATTACTCTAGTCCCCTTCAATTTTTAATGAGCCTAAACTGACAAGTGCTCAGATGGACCTTTTCTTTTAAGAAGTCGAAAAGGAATGAAAGTGACTACTCTAGAAATCTAGACAAAGGGATTACCAAACCAATCGCAAAACTGCAATATACACCTTGGTGATAAATTAAAGAGAAATTAACTAGGACTTATGTATGGCAATCAATCTTCCCGAATGTTGTGTTCAGTGCATTGCAATCGATAGGGTGGCAGACATGACTTCCTATGGATAAAGGATATAAGCCTATTGTGGTCTCCCAATATATACTCGATGGTACGGAGAACGCAAGTCCGTGCTAGCACTTGTCATATCAAAGAGGAGGAATCACCCGACCTTCGATGAAAATGATAGTTACTAGATTTTACAATGCTAGAACACGTCTCTAGCCTAGACCACTAGATGTGTTGTGTTAAGTTCCAAAATGTTGTTAAGTTCATTGAAATTTTTTTAGAGTTGATCTTGCTTAGAATTTTGTCTTTCAAGGTTGACCACATGATGTAGATGTAAAATTCCTAAATATGCAATCTAAAATGATAAAGAGTCGTTGTTTACTTTTTAGCAATGAAAATCCTAGCTACTAAGGAAAGAAGATTACGATTCTTTCAAACAGAGAGCAAAGAGCACACACTAAATGCACTTTTCCTAAATAATTTTCCACACACAGTCTAAATGCAAATGCAAATGCATGTATTTTTTTTTTTTCTGTAACCCTTAATGTGAAGAATGCCAAAAAGGAAAACTAAGTATAGGTCTAAACTATATTCTTCAAAGCGACATTTCGACAATTTCTTTTCAAAATGAAAGGAAGAATAAACGACACTTTTCGATTTCGAACAAAAAAAAGCTTTTGACACTTCAAATATTAACAATTCAAATCAAATACATGCCAAAAGGTTCAATCGACTATCTAGAGAAGGAAGAGTTTATGACACTTCTCTTCTTTGACACAAAATGATAGCTGCGACACTTTTTACACCAAAACGACAGTTTGATTTGAGCAAATTTTGACTAAGGATCGTAAATGATGGACAAATACATAAAAACATTTACTAATCCTAATCAATGGAGGCTGGTATATGTAAGGCAAGGAGGCTTTAGCAATAATATATTATTCATAAGCAGCAAAAACAATTAAATAGAGCTAAAAACAAGGATAAAAAACCCAAATTTCAAGGAGATAAAGAGGATTACTTAGTCGTCGTACCCGTGCTTCACAGAAACAAAATATTAGAACTCTCTAGGATGCTTTAGAACAAGTGTTGCGCATAAAAGCCATGGCAGGATACCCACATGAGTATTGAGGAGGGATAGGATCATAAGACCCATCAATCATGGGCCTCTAAAATCAAATCACCAATCTAACAGAGAAATTAAAGGACCTACAACTAATTCAACTAGAAAGACCCAATGTGTGGTGTACTCACTGCCTAGTGGAAGACCATGTGGCGAATGAATGCCCAAGGTTGAGAGGCAATAATAGTCCAATATTACAAAAGTATTCCAATGTACCTAAAAATATTTACTGTGAATTTTGTGTATCCACAATGCACAACACTGACCAATGCCGAGTATTAGACACTTTAGCAATGCAGCTAGATAGATCCACCTTCAAAATCAATGAATCTGGTCATGGGGGAAGAGGAGGAGGTATGAGAGGAGGAGGAACAAGGGGAAGAGGACATGTACTGCGATAAGGAGGGACATGTCAACAAAGACTGTCCACTCCCAAGAAGGCCTTGGTGCTCACAATGCAGGTTCAATGCACATGCCACCGAGGATTGTCCCGAGCTGATTGCAAAATGGGAAGAAAGAACTAGATAGAGGGGGGCTAATTTGATCAATGCAGAACCAAGAACCATTGAGTTGCTTCCAGTAACTAATATAAATATAGTTTCCAGAGGAGGTAAGAAGACAATGAATGGTCAAGGTATCATAGACCAACCTTCAATTGTTCGGGTAGCATCACCAAGACGGTCATACAACCCCACCCAACAGAAACAATACTGTCAGGAAGTGGCCAGGTTATTTGATGGGTTAATAGAGATAAAAGGAAACAAGAAATAGGACTCACATAGATTAGGTAACACTTGACCAATCAAATAATGGTTTAGACTATTTTTGCAGATTTTTTATAACGAACAAATGAAAAAGGAGTTGCGCAGGAGTCTTAAAAGTAGTATTTCTAGAGCATGAAGAAAAGTGGGAAACAATATTGGAAAACCTACCGGAAAGACATTCAAGAAGGGTATGATGGAACAAGAAGAGAACCAATAAAGAATTTCGGATTGATTCTCAAGTCGCAGGATTTCAAATTAAGGATACATTGTTAGATTTGGGGTCAGATGTAAATATTCTACCCTGAAAGATATGGGAAGTACTAGGGAAGTTGCAACTTAAATATTCACGAATACAACTGTAGATGGAAAATCAACATCGCATATTGCCCATTGGAAGGTTGGAAGATGTACAAGTGGATGTAGCAGGGGTAAAAACTTATACTAAATTTGAAGTAATAGACATAATGAGTGATAAAGACCCATACCCAACACTTCTTGGTATGGACTTGGCATACAAGAACTATGTTATCATTGGCCTAAAGAAAGAGTTGATGATATTTGAAGCAGAACTGATGTGGGTAATATAACCAATAGATCCATATCAAGGACCAAGGTTCACCAAACCTATGGATGATCGAGATAAGCTGCGAATGTTAGATCAACTATACAAGCTAATGGTAGGAAAAAGAGAATACTACATAAATCCCACAGTAAGAGGATCAGTTAGTTGGACGAGCATACAAAGTTCAAAAGCCAATTCAAAAGTCGATTGAGATGCATGGCAACAAGGAGGATACGAGATTGATACTAGACACTACGCCAAGATATGCGTAATAAACTGGATTGGGGTAGAGGTAAGAAATTATGCTACCTTCAATGGCATTCAATTGGTAGACACTTTTATGAAGAAAGTGGATAGAAACATAAGAGAATATCACAAAGCTCCACTATTAGATATTGCGTTACATGCCACCCCGGTAAGATGGTGGAAAGTGCATCGCAACACTTTTGTGAATGGGAGACTATCAAGTGAGCCATGAGAGAGAGGTTTAGACAAGAAGACAACCAGTCAGATGACAAGGTGAAGTATAGAGGAAACTCAGATCCCATAAATCATTTAGAGGACTACACAATGAAGTGGGAAAAAGAGTAAGTACCAAAGGAACTCTCGGTGCATTTATTCATACATACCTTAGGTACGATTCCATAAGCATGGTATATATAGGAGGAAATTAATAGATAGACAGTAGACTGGGATATCATGGCTAACCAATTCAGCAACAGTTTCTCATTCAAAGATAGTGATTGACGCATGACTCAAACTTTGTATGTTTAAAAGGATCCTATTTACTCCAAGACAACTATGACTACTGTCATGTTGAAATGAATAGTTTTCTTTCTCAAAGTTATGGGTAACTCAGGAAGGATCCCTAACGGCCGACTGGTTCCTTTGTTAAAGCCTAACAAATTCTGTGTAATAGGCATAAGCGATGGTGAACCAAGCACTTTCCAAACAGTTGACGAAAGGATACTCACTGAAGCCCCTTCATCTATGATAGCGCTAGACATGACCATTTTGTACACTTGTACTATGATCCGAAATGGTACATTAGAAGGAAGGCGGGATCTAGATAGTTGATTCCAATTGAAGGAAACGACTAGACTGCTTGGAGGGGGTACCGAATAAACAACAGAACAAACCTCTTGAGTAGCGGGAACTGGGGGATTCTCTTTCTATTGTGAAGGAATGGGCGGATTACGGCCAAGTTCATCGAACTCTGAAGTGACAAAAAGAATTTGAACAATATCGTTCTCGTTCTCTTTGGGAATGGTATCGTTTGAAGGTGGATCTTCTGAAGGTAAAACTGGGTTGACTGCCATATCGACTCGATGACATTGATCTAGTATGGACTCAGAAGGTTCAGTCTCAACGATAGGTGTTTTGACTGATGATTGAGTTATGTCAGTCATATTTTCAACTATGAAAGGATTTGAGGTGAGTTTCTTATATCCAGGTGGAATTCACTGCGGTGAAGCAGGGCGGCCATGCAAGATTCTCTTGGCCTCATCCAAAAAAGGACAACGGGAAAGGTGATGGTCTCCTTCACATAATAGACATGGAATTTTGACCTTTCCTTTCTGTCCAGGAACTTCATTTTTACTAGCTGATGGTGTGTTGTCAACATGATTGCCAGAGGTTGATGCCACTGTATGGTGTGAACAGGGAGACCATTCTCTCAAGATCTGTGGAATGCAAGGAAACTATCGATGAAAATGGTTTTCTTTGCAAATTAGATAAGGATATTTAGGAGATTTAATGTGTGGATTTTGACCAGATGATTCATGGTTGTCCCCTTGCTTAACTGACTTCTTCTTCTTCTTCTCCTTCCCTTTCTTCTTCTTCTCAGTCACTTGGTTACTAACATCACTATTTTCACCAAGTGAAGAGGAAGAAGGGGAGGGAGAAACAAATGACGAAGGAGGCGAAGGGTCAACCCTAGTATTAACTGGCTACTGATTTGATTATTGAGGAATTACGGTATTTTGAACGACAGATGTTGAGAATAGCCATACTGGCAAGTCAATTGTGATTCCTGGAAGGGACAATGTGGCCATATACAGAGCATCAATATCTCCCCAAGAGGAGAAAGGACTAGTATTCCCCTCAAAATGGATTCCTTGATTGGTAGACTCCATTATCTCAACCTAAGATCAACAAAGGAACATGGATGTTATTCCAAATTAAATAAATTTTAATGATGCTTTGACACAACATTTCTTTTTCAATTTTTAAGAGTTGAGAAAAAGCTAAAGATGACCCTAGTCCCCTTCGATTTTTAATGAGCCTAAAGTGACAAGTGCTCAGATGGACCTTTTCTTTTAAGAAGTCGAAAAGGAATGAAAGTGACTACTCTAGAAATCTAGACAAAGGGATTACCAAACCAATCGCAAAACTGCAATATACACCTTGGTGATAAATTAAAGAGAAATTAACTAGGACTTATGTATGGCAGTCAATCTTCCCGAATGTTGTGTTCAGTGCATTGCAATCGATAGGGTGGCAGACACGACTTCCTATGGATAAAGGATATAAGCCTATTGAGGTCTCCCAATATATACTCGACGGTACGGAGAACGCAAGTCCGTGCTAGCACTTGTCATATCAAAGAGGAGGAATCACCCAACCTTCGATGAAAATGATAGTTACTAGATTTTACAATGCTAGAACACGTCTCTAGCCTAGACCACTAGATGTGTTGTGTTAAGTTCCAAAATGTTGTTAAGTTCATTGAAATTTATTTTAGAGTTGATCTTGCTTAGAAGTTTGTCTTTCAAGGTTGACCACATGATGTAGATGTAAAATTCCTAAATATGCAATCTAAAATGATAAAGATTCGTTGTTTACTTTTTAGCAATGAAAATCCTAGCTACTAAGGAAAGAAGATTACGATTCTTTCAAACAGAGAGCAAAGAGCACACACTAAATGCACTTTTCCTAAATAATTTTCCACACACAGTCTAAATGAAAATGCAAATGCATGTATTTTTTTTTGTCCCCCTTAATGTGAAGAATGCCAAAAAGGAAAACTAAGTATAGGTCTGAACTATATTCTTCAAAGCGACATTTCGACAATTTCTTTTCAAAATGAAAGGAAGAATAAACGACACTTTTCGATTTCGAACAAAAAAAAGCTTTTGACACTTCAAATATTAACAATTCAAATCAAATACATGCCAAAAGGTTCAATCAACTATCTAGAGAAGGAAGAGTTTATGACACTTCTCTTCTTTGACACAAAATGACAGCTGTGACACTTTTTACACCAAAACGACAGTTTGATTTGAGCAAATTTTGACTAAGGATCATAAATGATGGACAAATACATAAAAACATTTACTAATCCTAATCAATGGAGGCTGGTCTATGTAAGGCAAGGAGGCTTTAGCAATGATATATTATTCATAAGCAGCAAAAACAATTAAATAGAGCTGAAAACAAGGATAAAAAACCCAAATTTCAAGGAGATAAATCGCATTACTTGGTCGTCGTACCCGTGCTTCACAGAAACAAAATATTAGAACTCTCTAGGATGCTTTAGAACAAGTGTTGCGCATAAAAGCCATGGCAGGATACCCACATGAGTATTGAGGAGGGATAGGATCATAAGACCCATCAATCATGGGCCTCTAAAATCAAATCGGCAATCTAACAGAGAAATTAAAGGACCTACAACTAATTCAACTAGTAAGACCCAATGTGTGGTGTACTCACTGCCTAGTGGAAGACCATGTGGCGAATGAATGCCCAAGGTTGAGAGGCACTAATAGTCCAATATTATAAAAGTATTCCAATGTACCTAAAAATATTTACTGTGAATTTTGTGTATCCACAATGCACAACACTGACCAATGCCGAGTATTAGACACTTTAGCAATGCAGCTAGATAGGTCCACCTTCAAAATCAATGAATATGGTCATGGGGGACGAGGAGGAGGGATGAGAGGAGGAGGAACAGGGGGAAGAGGACATGTAAGGTGTTACAATTGTGATAAGGAGGGACATGTCACCAAAGACTGTCCACTCCCAAGAAGGCCTTGGTGCTCAC
>APFE030307685.1:0-10806 GCA_000404065.3 Pinus taeda
AACAAATCCCTTTTGCTCTTTTTTCTTCCAATTGTTGTGGTGTCAACCTTGTAGGTTGTGGATGGCTAGGGGTAGCAACACTTCCATCTTTATGATTGTGAGTGGTAAGCTTCCTTGTTGCCATAATTTTTGCTTTCCATTTTTCTTGCCAACCTGAATGTCTTCTCCAATGGATCTGGTTCCCAAAGGCGAACCTCGTGTTGGATGTTATCTTTTAAGGTCCCTATGAACACATCAATCCTATGCTCCTCTGGAATATATTTTACCCTTATATTCAATTTTTGGAAGTCCTCAATGTGCTCCATCATTGAACCCTTTTGTTTGAGATTTATCAGTTGGCTAAAAAATTGTTGCTTTTTGTATCCTCATAATGTGCTATCATTTCATCCGTAAAAAAAATAGCCCAAGCGACAATTTGTTTACAAGAGCAAAGCCATCGATACCATACAAATGGATTTCGTTCCAAATATAAAGTTGCAATGCGTACCTTTTGTGTGCTTTGCACATTATGGAGATCAAAAATTTGCTCCATTTGTAGTATTCATGTTCCGGGTCCTTGCCATCAAACTTCCACAAATCAATCTTTGGAACATGGTGGTTCTCCAATCCAACGTTAGAGTTTATGAAATCATGATTAACATTTATTTTGTTCTCATCATGAGTTTCCATTACTACCCTTTCGCCATTGGTAAGCATTTCTTGTAGAAACTTTGTCAAATCTGTCTTCAAATCTTCCATGCCTTTCTTTAAATCATCCATCTTAGCTTCCATTCCATCCATCTTAGATTCCACGCTGTCCCTATTAGCTTCCACGCCATCCATCTTAGCTTCCATGTCATTCATCTTAGCTTCTACGCCTTTCTTTAAACCATCCATCTTAGCTTCCACACCTTTCTTTAAACCATCCATATTAGCTTCTACGTCTTTCTTTAAACCATCCATCTTATTTTCTGTTACTTTTTGTGCGAGTGAAATTTGTTGCACCTGGTCTCGTAATTTTGATATATCATGTTGCATTTCTTCCTCTTCTTCTTGAGTCATGCTAGAGCTTTCAGGTTGCTTACTAGGCGTTTCCATTTTCTTTCTTCGGGGCATCAATTATTGATAATAATTCTTCACTATGGCCTTCAAATGCCTTCAAACTAATTTTTCAAACCAAGCTTATGCAAAAAATTAAAAAAACCTATACACCTTTTTTCACTTTGTATGAGCTCGATATTGAATCTAATGCATCTCTATAATTTTGGATCTCCCAAGTCTGAAATTTCTTCCTGCAGTAACTCTCTAAGTAATATTTCTAACCCCATAAGTCTGATCAATATTGGATTCTCCAATGAAGATTTATGCCAAATATCCCACACTGACCTGAGTATAGACTAGTTTAATAGAGCGAACTTGTACGACGTGCCGTGGTAACTGTTTCAACCTTAGGTTCTGAAAATGATACCTAAAAATACTACAGTCCATCCTCTTTCTGTAACGTCTTACAAAAATTCAATCTGATGCTCAGAGTGAAAGTTATGATGATTTTCCCATGGTGACCTGTTTAGAATGTAATTCGGGGGTCTGCAAAAACCCTAACTTCCTCAACTTATATCTCCGAAAATATAGCGAGACCATATCTGAAATTTGTAGTCGAGGTTCAAATCGATTTCTTCTCAAATGGGATTTTTTTAGCTTCTGAAACTTCATAGCGAAAGAGTTATAATGAAAATTCCACGATGACCTATTTTAGGTGAAATTTTGGAGCTTTCAAAAACCCTAAATTCCTCATATCATATCTCTGAAAATATAGCGAGACAAAATCTCTGTAATTCGGACCCGAGGTTCAGTGTAATTTAGTATCAAATTGGTTTTTGTTTTAGCTTTTGAAATGTCGTAGAAAATGTTATAGCAAAAATTCCATGATGACCTGTTTGGAGCAACGAAACCCTAGAATCGAAAGCTCTGATACCAAATGTTATGAAACCAGCTCACAAAAAGATAGAAACGATAGATCAACACCTTATAATTCAGCCTCTTCGAGGGGGAACCTCCTTTACATTAAACAAATGAACAATTCTTGGATTATTCAAATGAAAAAACCTCCTTTCTATATATAGGAGTCTAAGGGGTCACAATATAACCAAGCCGACCTAACAATAATAATATAAAGGCACAAAAATAACAATAGAGGGAATCTATGGGGCACAATAATAACAATATGGGGACAATAGGGGCACAAAAATAACAATAAGGGATACAATGACAATAGTAATGGGGGAATCACTAGTATTATAGGGACCTAATAGAGGATACCCATTTAAATTGGTCTTAGGTTGGATTATAAGGAAATCAGTGGGGTATTCCTAGGAATCGATGGAAACCATCACATCCTCAATAACACCCTTAAGGACTACTATGGATTCACCTGCAAGTTGTAGGACAATAGTGGTCTTCCTTAGGGATCCCTATAGGTTGAGCTTAAGCATGGTTCACCTGGTCATGGCATTTATTGCAGCCCCAATATCAATCAGTGTGTTGGGGACTACAATATTGTTCATATGTACATACACTACTAGGCTACCGAGATCCAAGTACTTTGGGGAGATAATTTTCCCAAGAATTAGATCAACCAATTACCCAAAAATGTTGATAGTGGATGCATATCTCCTCTTCCTTCCTGGCATATTGAAACATTATTCCCTTATGAGCTTGTTATAGATGGGAACATCTTCAATGGCATGAAGGGTATTATAACACACTGGTTCTTTAGTTCTCCCAAAAGTTCAACCTCTTCTGGGGTTTATTGCTTAAGTTGGACCAATATTTTAGGGTAGGGAGGTATATTGGATTGAGGAATGCTTTCTTCCTTCTCTTCTTTAAGATATTCTATTAGAGAAAGTGGGTGAGCATATGGAAGTACACTCTTGAACCTAAGGTTGATTGTTAGGTCCCTATAATACTAGTGTATTCCCTCATTATTATTGTCATTGTAGCCCCTTATTATTATTTTTGTGCCCATGTAGTACCCATATTGTTATTATTTTGCCCCATCGAAGACCACTATTGTTATTGTTGTGCCCTTACATTATTATTTTTATGTCGACTCTGATTATATTTTGACCCCTTAGTATCCTATACATAGAAAGGAGGTTTTGTCATTTGAATCATCTAAGAATTGTTAATTTGTGTAAGGTAAAGGAGGTTTCCCCCTCAAAGAGGATGATGTTGAAGTCATTGATCTATCTTTTCCTCTATTTTGTGAGTTGGTTGCATAACATTGCTTTCTTTTATTTCCATAACATATGTAGGATAAGAAGTTTCCCCATGATATACTTCTTGGGTCTGCTTGTTATTTGGGTTTGGATTGGCTTGAGCAGGTATTTGGGGTTTCTTTGGTGGATTATTGTGAGGTACTTAAGATTGAGGTGGAGAGGAGGCATTAAGGGAGGCGGTTAGACTGCCTAAGACCTGCATCCTTATGAGGGATTTCCTCATTG
This sequence comes from Pinus taeda, assembly GCA_000404065.3. NCBI lineage: Eukaryota > Viridiplantae > Streptophyta > Pinopsida > Pinales > Pinaceae > Pinus > Pinus taeda. The sequence continues at coordinate 3,483 of APFE030307685.1, forward strand.
ATAAGTTTGGGGCTAATATGGTTTTTAAGGTGGATTGACAGGCTGAGGAGGATATTGAGGAGGATAGGGCCAAGGGGAAGGCATGGAACAAGGTGATTTGGTTGGATGATACTAGGACAAAAGAGGTGTAGTATGACTTGAATTGAATGAAGGTGGATAGTGTATACCTTGCATGCCTTGTTGATATGTCCAAGGGCCTTATGGCCTCCTTTGGTTGACAACTAAATGCTTCTTCATGCCTCCTTCTACTCCTCAATGCACCATCTTTAGCCCTGGAAGAGAAAGAAATTTGTCAGTTGCATGATTTTCTTCACAAACAGAGTAGATTTCTATTACATTCAGTGGGCACTCATTTCTAGGGCGCCTCTTGGTGCATCTAGGGAAAAATATAGTTAGTTCCCTTTCTAACTCCTATTTTTATTGATATGCATTGTGTCCATCTATAAGGAAAACATGTGTAACATTTCACTCTTAAAATCCTCTAACATACTTCCTATTTCATGTTTAACACTGAGATAGAGGGTGAAGAATTTACCAGACCTTAACTAGATCTCCCTCTTTTCCTTGGACCCCTAGAGTGATTATTGAATACTTTCTTTATGTCATCATAATTAAGTTGGTAAATGTCTCCACCATATAACATGTTTGAGTTTTCTATGAACTCATCTCTAACCCCTTAGAGTAGTACAAGCTTAGTGAAAGGGTGTAGTTAGATCTTCTATAGCTGAGTTGGAACCCCTCTTCATAGTCCTCCAGGGACTCATCTAGCCCTTGATTTATCCTGAACATTTCTTCTTTAGTGTCCCTATATCTACAATAATCTTTGTATTTTTGACTGAAGGCTTATTGCATCTGAGCCCAAATGGTGATATTGCCTCCTTCCAAACTCATGAACCAACATCAAGATTTATCTTTGAGGGTGGACAAAAAAAACTTTATTTCCTACTCATCAAAAGTGTAATCATAGGTTTTGCAGACCACAACAAACTCAAACATGAATTTTTCAGGGTTCGTAGAAGTTATGCCATGAAAATGTGGGAGAGAAGTGGGGCTTATGTTCTTCATTCTAGCCTCCACATTGGTTTCTTTGATAGGAAAGAGCTCCAGTTGTCTGTTTCTAGCCATCTATTGGGTAGGTGGCATAGGTTCTTGCTCCCATATAGGATCCTCTAAAATATTAGGTTTCTCACCCAAAGAGTTCTCCAAATCCTCTGTGGTCAGAGTGGGAGATCCACAGTCACCAAAAAAGTGTGATGGTTGACTGCTTGTAGGAGTGGGGGTTTTAGGTAGAAATTTCCCTAAGTTGCCCCTAACATTACAAGGCATGAGATAAATGTTTTTTGTTTTTTATTTCCTTTTTTTAGATCTTTCTATAGAGAGAAAAATGATGCAAAAGAACATTTATGTTGTTTTTCAGGAAATAACAAGAGAAAGCATCTCAAAGCATAAACAACACCTACTTTGACACCTCCTCGGAAAATGTGACAAAATATGATGAGCCCTGGTATTACAACAATAATGTTGAAACTCCCAGGGATACCATATTTAATTTATCAATCTAGAGTTCGTACAAACTCAAGTAGTGTCAGTGTTGTATGCACAGTAAGCAAGATTCTACCTAAGTTTCTCAGAGGCTTTGAATCATACCAAGATGTGAAAAGACCATTTTATAAACTCAGAGAAGGTAATCTATTGAATCTAACTTTGCAAGGAAGGAAATAAAAAGAACATTTATTGTCCTATTTCATAACAGAAAACTTTGATCTACTTGTAAGGAAAGAAATACCTGGAAGAGAAACCCTAATCCTTTGCAGAAAATAAATGATAGGAAAATAAACCTACTCTAGCTGCATGAAATGAAATCAAACCTAAACTACTGGATTCAAGGTAAATCCTATTTTAATTGCAAAATACAACAAATTATTTAAGGAATATCAATGTAAACTACTTTTATGTTATTGAATTCATGATCAAAACAACTAACCCTAATTGCATAAATAAACAACAATGATGAAAAGAAGATTTCTAAGAGGTATTTAATCTTCCTCAAGCTTGTTTCCAAGGCCTAAAATATGTTTTGGAAGGGAAATAAGCAAAAATTATGCTTAAGGAGCAATTCTAGTCAAGTTTTGATGGATTCTAGGAGGTGCTACAAGATGTTATAGCACAGTTACAGGATGTCCTGTATTGCTACAAGATTGCATCCGAAAGCATTCCAAGGGACCTAAAAGTGATATGGAGGTAGATAAAGATGGTAAAAGTTTGGGGAAGAGTGTGGAAGACCTTACCAAGCCTATATATCCTCAAGATCCCATATTGCATAAGGGGAAAACATAACAGTTTATAGTAAAATTGTAATGTAATTTATGTGTGTACAATTTAGAGGAATAAATGGGAATGGAAAGAGAGCGTTTAGGAATATTATGGGTATATGATGGAAGTGATGTCACTTTTCCCTGCAAGTCAGTAGGTTTCACCTACACACAAGGTAGTTAACCAAAAAAACATCAAGATCTAAATACTGACAAAAGTACTAATTGTAGAAAATCAAAATGTAAAGGAACATATGAGTTGAATTTAAACTAAGATCTAATGATTGCATGAAAAGAAAGACTTTATTTTTGTGCTTTCCCTTACAAAGCCTACAACCAAACTTATTAAGAGAAATGACTGATAAATATGCGGATAAAACACTTTTCATATAGATAGATTTTTCAAAAAGAGACACAACTAAGCTAACTACAGTAAAGGAAATGCATAACAAAAATATAAAAGAGAGAGAGCCCTGAGTGCTTGGGTTGGGACCTAACTTAAGGGAACTCATCTCCCCTAAAATACACTCATACTAAAGGCAATAAGATGCTTTTCATTGATATTAGAAATTGTCCAAGTACATAACATGGCAATTGAAACAACAAGTAACAAGCTCTAGCTCTAGTAGTTACTATTTTCCTCTAAAATGTCAAATCCTCTTGATCTCTTGGGATCCTTTATTTATATAAACATGACTAATGGGGTAGCCTCGTTTGAAGGAGGGTTGTTTCCCTCCAAAACCCCTATAAAATTGGATCTAGTATCCTGAGATCCTCACAACCACTTAGTGTAGTAACTACCCAATAGCCAACAAAATTGTAAGTGAGTTAATGCAGGGAATGAGCCTCCTACATTCCCTCCAGTTGGTCTCCAACATTCTCTTGCACAATAAATGTTGTATATCTTGCACAGTAAACATGTTAGGTTACATGATATGACAAATATTCCTTAACCCTCCTAATGAACACATTATAGTCAAAAAATATGTCATCAAATGCAAAGAGAGAGGTAAAATTATGTTGAAGGATGGCCAGATCAGCCTTGATTTGTACCTATTTAGGAGGCTTGTCACTAATTATCAATGTTTATGTTACATTCATGGTGGATGAACACATCCTCGACATAGGACTCTAATATTAGTGTTCTACCTCATAAAAATGTTTAATAAACTTTAGTATTTATTTTAACCAAAATGTATACCATTCTTGAATTGTTTTTTCTCTAGTAATTCTTCAATTTAAGTATTCAAAATATATTTCAATCAAATTGGAGGCAAAGGCAACATATCTCTACCCCAAACTATATGCTAGAATTGATACATAGTATATAGTATATTAGGCTTTACTACATTAGTATATTCAATTTTTCAACAAGTTACAAGTAACAAAGCTCATCCACTATTCTCTATAATTAAAATCTAGAAAAAAACTTCAAACATGTCATGTCACAAGACATTGTTATTAGGTTTTAGCAAATCTCATTGGAAACTTAAGTAGTAAAACCACATAGTAGAATTTAAGAAACCACACAACGGAATCTAAAACACCATAGAAAATCACACAACAAAATTTAGTGGACAAACATGCCTGGAAAATGTCAGTATGAGAAAATGCCAAATGCTAGTAGATAGTCATAAATTCTCACACTACTAGTCACAATGTTGAGATTCATAGTTGGTAATAAATTGGATGAATGGTGTTTATTACTTACAAAGCTATGCATGTATTTCCTCTTTTCCAAAATATCAAAAGCATCTTTTTGAATTTTTTTTGTCTTTCATTTTATCACACTTATATGGACACGAACCAAGAAAAATATTGCCTTTGCAAAATTGGACTAGAGATGGACCAAGATTTACAGAAAGTATATGAAAATGTCGGAGGTACCTCCTTTGAATATGTCAGTATGAGAAAATGCCAAATGCTAGTAGATAGTCATGAATTCTCACACTACTAGTCACAATGTTGTGATTCATAGTTGGTAATAAATTGGATGAATGGTGTTTATTACTTACAAAACTATGCATATATTTCCTCTTTTCCAAAATATCAAAAGCACTTTTTTGAATTTTTTTTGTCTTTCATTTTATCACACTTATATGGACATGAACCAAGAAAAATATTTCCTTTGCAAAATTGGACTGGAGATGGACCAAGGCTTACGGAAAGTACATGAAAAAGCCAGAGGTACCTCCTTTGAATATGTCAGTATGAGAAAATGCCAAATGCTAGTAGATGGTCATGAATTCTCACGCTACTAGTCACAATGTTGAGATTCATAGTTGGTAATAAATTGGATTTATGGTGTTTATTACTTACAAAACTATGCATGTATTTCCTCTTTTCCAAAATATCAAAAGCATCTTTTTGAATTTTTTTTGTCTTTCATTTTATCACGCTTATATGGACATGAACCAAGAAAAATATTTCCTTTGCAAAATTGGATTGGAGATGGACCAAGGCTTACAGAAAGTATACGAAAAAGCGGGAGGTACCTCCTTTGAATATATTTATGAATCTTAAATCTAGATAGCATAAGTTTTATTCTTTGGTTTTTTCACAAGAATATTCTTGCACCATCCTCGAGACACAATTATGCTTGATGTGGTTGATAATCATTACAATAGACTAACTTATGTATATTCTCTAATACAACCTAATACTAAGTGTTTGAATTACTCTTGGTTTTATGGGTAGCTACAAATTTTTTTGTATGTACTGTTTGTGGGAGGTGGGACTATCATTGTCTTATTTTTGGCTAATAAAATTTTGGGGATACTAGCGAGTTGGAATGCATAAGGTATCCATAAACGTAATTTTGTTCCTATCTCAAAAATAAAATTACTAGTTTTTTTCCCTTAAAGGAAGAATTAAATTATCATTTTTATTCATATAAAATTATTAAACATTCTAAATAATTTTTTTAATAATATAATATTTATATTGAATAAATATTCATTTGAATAAAGTAATTTCAAATTTACATAGCCAATAAATTATTTGTTGACAACTTCAAACTATTTTAAAAGTAAAACTATAGGATTGTATAGCAACAAAAATACATCTCACCCAATCGACCTAGTCATATATACCCCCTAGAAAATACCCAATATAAAACAAAACTTGACTTCCATGCTAATATATGTGGATGCTAGATTGTTAATTAGGCCCTAAGAAGCTATGGGCTCCAAATTTGAAGCTTCAACATTCAAATATGGAAAGATATATACAAAATATATACAAATGGGCTAGCAGAGTTGAAAAAGTGGGTAGGAGACAAAGTACCTTGAGCTCTTACTTCTTGTAATTCTTCAAAGTCCTAAAGATGCTAATTTCATCCTCAACCTATTGAATTTGTTGTTACTAGTTGATCAAAATATGTAATTTGCGGTGGAGAATTGTTCTTCGAATTGTTAGTAGTAGAGTTATAATTGTGCCAAACTTTCCTAGAGGTTAGTAGTTTTAGAAGAACAAATATGATGTATTTGCACCATCTAGATGAGAAATTTGAAGCCATCCTTCACAAATTATAAAGCGAGCACACCACAATCTAGGTTTCTTAAACATGAACCTAAGCAGTGAACAACATAGGGGTCATAAGCAAGAATTGTAGTATATGGTACATCTCTTGTATCAATGCCATTAGCCATAACCATAAGTTCCCATGGTTTGGGGCGTACCGTTCCATAACTATCGCAATAAGGGGATAGGGAAAACAAGTTAAATTCATGAGTATTGCATTTAAAAGGACTGTTATGAAACCAGCTCAAGAAAAGATAGAAAAGATAGATCAACGCCTTAGAATTCAGCCTCTTCGAGGGGGCAACCTCCTTTACATTACATAAATGAACAATTCTTGGATGATTCATATGAAAAAACCTCCTTTCTATATATAGGAGTCTAAGGAGTCACAATATAACCCAGCCGACCTAACAATAATAATATAAAGCCAAAAAAATAACAATAGAGGGATTCTATGGGGCACATTTAATAACAATATGGGGACAATAGGGGCACAAAATATTAATAAGGGATACAACTACAATAGTAATGGGGTAATCACTAGTATTATAGGGACCTAACATGCCCCTCTCCTTCAAAACAGTGTTGTCCTCAACGCTTGAGTAGTTCTGGATACTTCTGCATAAAATTCTCATCCTCCCATGTGGAATCTTCAGCGGAAAAGTTCTTCCACTTGATAAGATACTCTGAAATTGATCGATTTCATAGCTGTTGAGTTCTTGTTTCTATGGCTGCTTCCGGTTCCAATATAATTTTTCCTTCCTCATCAAGTTCTGGCAATATTGTTTGAACTGGGAGCTTGTCGCCTATAACCTTCTTTAAACATGAAACATGGAAAACTGGGTGCAATCGAGAAGCTGCAGGAAGCTCCAATTTGTATGCCATAGTACCAATCTTTTGCAACACCTTGTATGGACCGTAATACTTTGGTGATAATTTATTGTCCTTCTTAACTTGCTTGACAGACATTTGCTTATATGGTTGTAGCAGTAGGAATACCCAATCACCTACATCAAAACTTCTTTCACTGCGATGTTGATCTTCCTGTTGTTTCGTTCTATTTTGTGCCAACACGAGGTTATCCTTTAAGAGTTTGAGGACTTGTTGTTGATGTTCGATGTGATGTTCCTCTGCCTAAACCTTAGAATTTTCTCTTAAATATGATGTGATGGATGGTGGTTGATACCCATAAAGTGCCATAAATGGGGTCATTTTTGTTGCTGTATGGAAGGAAGTGTTATACCACCATTCAGCTAGAGGCAACCATTTGACCCATTATGTATGTTTATCAGATACAAAGCAACGAGATATCCTTCCAAATATTTGTTTACTATCTCAGTTTGCCCATCAGATTGAGGATGATAAGATGAGCTATGAGCTAACTGAGTACCAAGACAAGAAAATAATTCTGTCCAAAAATTTCCAGTGAAAATGGGATCTCTGTCACTTACAAAAATATTTGGGTTTCCATGTAGCTTTTGAATTGTTTC